>JAKMXC010000629.1:0-33153 GCA_025328345.1 Colletotrichum sp. SAR11_59 | reverse complement strand
AAGAAAAATAGAAAACTATAACTATATATTAACTACTATATACTTAATAAAATAATAATTAAGAATTACTACTTACTACTACTTATTAATAAAATAAGATAACTCTTTTATAAAGCTAATTAGTTTATAGTTCTTAACTTTAAAAGAACTTATAACTTAATTAGAATAAAGTAAAGTAAAGAATAGAAAACTGCTTTTAGAATATAAAAAGGATATTTTAAATACTTCGTTATACTTTTTAGTTTTACTAATACCCCTATAATATTCTAAAATATAATTAACTAGGTCCTATATAAATATATTAATATCTATATAATAGTCTATTTAGATAATATCTTTATCTTCTTACTTATACTTAAAAAATATAAAAAAAACGTATACTATATCCTATAAACCCTTTAAGAAGCTAAGTTTCTAGTTAAACCTAAGAAAAGTAAATTCTATATATAAAAAGTTAAATACCTTAGATTTACTATTACTCTTAGAGAAGTTTAAATATTAGAAAATAAAGTTAACGCTATTAAAGAATAGCTAGTACTTAAGAACCTTAAGGAAGTCTAAAAATTCCTAGGTTTTATTAACTTCTACTATAAATTTATTAAAGACTATAGTAAGATTAATATAGCTTTTATAAACCTTAGCTATAAAGATATACCTTTTATATAAGAAGAACCTTAATAAATAGCTTTTTAAAAAATTAAAGACCTTATTAGTAGTAAACTAATCCTAATAATATTAGATCCTACTAAATAATTTAAAGTAGAATTAGATTCCTTAGATTATACCTTTAGAGTATAACTATTATAATAAAACTTAGAAGGATAGCTATATCTTTACGCTTTCTTCTCTTATAAACTTTATAGACCTAAACTAAACTATTAGATCTATAATAAGGAATTAATAGTAATTATTAAAGCTTTTAAGAAGTAGAGATTAGAACTCTTAGAAATTATCTATAAAGTATTTATATACTTAGATTATAAGAATCTCTTATACTTTATAACCTTAAAAGTATTAAATAAATAATAAATTAGATAGTCTAAATTCCTATTAGAGTTTAACTTCTAAATTATTTATTAAAAAAGATTAGATAATAATAAAGTTAACGCTTTTAGCTAATAACTAGACTATAATATCTTAATACCTAAAGAAACCTAAGTAATTCTTAAAGAAGATAATTAAGGAGACCTAGTACTAGTAACTAAGCTTTTAATAATAGCTAGACGATCTAATACTAGCCTACTTAGTAAACTAGATAATAAAGTAATTATAAAGTTCTATATTTACCCTATATATAGTTATTAAAGAATTATAAAAACTTAGAAGAGACTATAATAATAATATAAAGAAAAGGTTACTAGAGAATATATAGTAAAAGTAATTAAGGATTATAAGGTCTACTTTAAAAGTAAACCTACTTAATATTAACTTTATAGTATACTATAACCTTTACTTATACTATAAACTACTTAGTAATCTATATCCCTTAACTTTATTATTAAACTATTAAAGTTTTAAAACCCCCTTATAGGAGTATATTATAATAGCATTCTTATTATTATAGACTAACTTATAAAGTATACCTACTTTATCCTATATAAAGAAATAAATAATACTAAAGAATATACCTATATATTTCTTAAGTATATTATTACTAACTATAGAATACTTAAGGAAATTATATTAGATAGAGATAAAATCTTTACTTCTAACTTTTAGAAATTAATTATATTATAACTTAGTATTAAATAGTTAATATCTACTATATTCTATCTATAAACTAATAGATAAATAGAATAAATTAACTAAATCCTCAAAATATACCTCTATATATATATTAACTATAACTAAAATAACTAAGTAGTACTACTACTAATAGCTTAGTTTACTTATAATAGTATAATAAGAGAAAGTATTAAAGAATTTTCTTTCTATTTTAACTATAGATTTAAACTAACTATATATAGAGAACCTTAATTAAACCTAGATATAGTTAAAGCTATCGCTTTAGTATAATAAACTAAGGATATTTAAAATAATATATATAAAGAACTTAAATTTATATAATAAAGAATAACTAAATTTAGCAATAAATAGAGGATTAAGGGACTAACTTTAAGAGAGGGAGATAGCGCCTACCTTATATAGTAAAACATTAAAACAAAACAACTAAGCGATAAACTTAACTTCAAAAAACTTAAACCTTTTAGGATTATATAAGTAATATTACTAGTAAACTATAAACTTAAACTCTTAGAAACTATAAAATATTACTTAGTATTCTATATTTTACTACTTAAACTAATACTATAAGGATTATAAATAAATAACCTTATTATTATAGAAAATAATAAACTAAAGTATAAAGTAGAGAAACTACTAAACTACTAATATAGAGAAAATAAATAAAAATACCTAGTTAAATAAAAGAACTATAGTTATAAAGATAATATATAGGAACCTAATAATAACCTACTTAACTACTAAGATAAAATTAATAAATATATTAGAACGCTTAACTATATTAACCTTAAGGATAGACTAAGTCTACTTATAACCTTAGAAGAATTTAAAGAATATTATAAATAAGCTAATAAAAGAGAAAAATAGATATAAGAAGAAATATAATAAAAACGAAAAGAAGCTAAGAAATAAAAAATATAACTCCTATTAGTATAAGTATAACCTAGAGGATACTTATAGCTAGCTTAATAGAAAAAACTATTTATTTACTTAAGAATACTAAAGTATAACCAAGAACCTCTTAAAGATACTAATTAGTTACTACTAATTAAAAGACTAAGATCTATAAACTCTTCGCTAATACTAAAACTCTACTAGTTTAGATTATTTTTAACTTTAAAAAACTAAAGATTACTTATTATACTACTTTTATATATATTTAATATAAGAAGAATATTATCCTCCTCTAATTCCTATATACTTTAAGAAAATATTTCTATATAACGCTCTTTTACTTTCTTTTAAATTATATAAATATATAACAAATAACCTATTACTTTAGCTACCTTAGCTTAAACTTATACTAACTTCTTATAAAGGTTTAATAAGATATTACTAGCTTACTCTTCCTTCTCCTCTTATTCTTAATACTAATTACTTAGCTTTTTTACTATAACTAGTTAGTATAGTTACCCTACTAAAAAAAAAAAGTAGTAAGAACTTATAACTTAATACTACTACTAGACTATTATAAAGGCGCTTTAAGGTTTTATAACCTTAATAAGTTTTTATACCTTCTGCTATTCGATATATATACTTCACATAGAAATAATAAGTATAAAGTATTATGTTATTAGAACTAAAGCGATAAAAGACGTTTTTATAAGTAGAATAGAGTGCTAACTTAGACTACTTTAGTTTTTAAATATAACCTAACATAATATTAACATTATAAGTAATTAGGAAGTATAATTAATAGATCCCTAACTTAAGACTAGTAACCTACTTATATTAGGTTTTAAGGATAAGACCTTCAGAGAGGGGACCTAATATTACAACCTATTATATATAGATAATAATAGACTAACCTACTTAAGCGTTAGGTAGTAAGAGTAGAATATTTATACTATAGGACTATAAGAATAATAAAGACCTACTTAGTATAGAAGAACTATAGTATAAGTTATATAATAATAAGATAAAATATTAGATCTATACGTTAAAAATATAAAAGCTATACTTAGTAAAAATAGATTCTATTAGAATAAAAGATAGTAATAAAGTAAATAATACTATTTAGAACTTATATATAGTATAACTTTAAACTTAGTTTATAGTTAAACTCCTATAGCTCTTTAGTAATTAACTTTATAATATTTATCTTTATAAATACTTTTAGTTTACTTTTACTATAAATTACTTATTAAGTCTAAGACTAATTACCTTAACTTCTAAAGACTAATCTACTATTAGCCTATAACTTATAACTAGACTATAACCTTAGTATACTATTATAACGTATTAATCTCTAGCTTCTATTAGCAGACCTTACTATCAGATAGCTAACTATAACATCTTCATCTAGATCAAACAGCTTCATATTATAGGTGGTAGTATCAACGCTCTCTTCGATCTTATGATAGAGGTTGTCGAAATCATATCAACTAAAGAATGCGAAAGGGCGCTAGCTGACCTAAATAGTTTAGTCAGACGAATAGTCCTTCATCTCATTCTTCTAGACGCGCGCGGTGTATGCTTTCGATGAGGATGTAGTAAGCTTGTAAGACCTTACCCTAACTTCTAAAACACCCCTACTTCTAAAACAGCACTTTTAATATATATTTTAACCCTCGCTATGATAATTATATTTTTTTATATTGCTAAATATCTTAATTAATCTATAATAAAAATATATAATTTTATACTCTCTTTATTATTTAATAATTTACTTTTAGATAATATTAATTTTACTTAATTTAGGTTATTCTATACTTCTTATTTCTTTTTAATTATCTACTTAATTATTATAAAACGTTTATTTATATCTAGCTTAACTTTAGCTTATTTTTTTAGCTATAGTATTTTAACTTAAGCTCTTAGAGACTTAATTATTTATTAATTATTAATACTAGATATATTATTAAAGTCTAGATATTTATTTAGTTTTTTAATAAATAATATATATACTATTAGATTCATAGCCTTTAGTCCTAACTATAAGCTATTATAAAATAGCTATTTAAACTATAGTAAATTAGTAGAAGATTTAAGTATTTTAACTATAATACTTTCTAGAGTTATAATAACGTTCTAATTATCTATAGCTATTTCTTTTTATAGTAATATTTTTAGAACGTCTATATAAATTAAAATAAAGATAAACTTATTAATTAATAACTTAGTAATATTAATAAGCTATAATTTTATTACTACTTATTTTACTTTAATAATATATAATTATAAAGCTTTAGATCTTATATATAAATAGTATTAGAGGAAGTTATACTTATTAATTAGTACTAAATTTAGTTAGAAGTTTTAATCTATTAATTAATACTTATATAATACTTTTAGAAGTAAAAAAATTAATATATTAAGTAGCTAAATAATATATAATAAATATATAAGTAGATATATTAAGTAAATATTATATATATAGTATTACTATATAAAATTATTAGAAATATAGCTATTATAGCTATTAATAACTAGTAAATACTTAAATTATAGTCTTCTCGTTTCTATAGTAGTCTTTAGTATAAATATCTTATTTAACTACTTAAAACTAATAGTATTTAATATCTAGCTATTTACTAATAATATAAACTACTACTTCTTAAACTCTTATAAATTATTAAGGAATTATTATTACTAAATAGTTTTATTTTTAAAGATAATAAAAAGGGGTAAGTATATACTAGTAGTAGAGATATACTTAATAATTATTATCTAAGTATAGTTTTTATTATTCTAAATAAATACTAAAGATTTCTTAATATATCTTATTACTAAATAATTTTTTTATAAGTTTTTAGTAATACTTATTTTATTTATATTCTATTTAAAGTTTATTAAGATTATCTTAATTACTAGAAGTTAGAAGATCTTAAAGAATAACTTAATACTATTAATTATAATATATTCTATATATTCAATATCTATTTTTTAAACTTTTACTATTTTATAGAATAAATTATAGTATAAAAAGTTTTCTATTTATTTCTTACTAAGGAGTTAAATATTATTATTAGTATAGAAGATCTAAATTATAAAGATTTAAATATATTAGTAGTTTAAAGTAAAGTTTAATAATACTTATATAAGAACTTATATAGTAAAAGAAGTTTTTTACTATACTAAGATATATTACTAACTTATATAAGTTTATTTTTTAAGTTTTTTACTATTAATTTTATAATAGATAGTAAGATATAATATACTTTATTCTCTTAAAGTTTACTAATAGGATTTACTATTATATATAGCTATAATAGTTATAGTAATATAACTCTTATTATATATAGCTATTTAGAGTATAGTAGTATTTTTAAAAATATTAATATTAATCGTAGTAGTTAAAAAAGAAGAAAATAAAGTTAGAGATATATAGAAAGTAGTATATAAAAACGTAGTTTTTAACGCGTTTTAGAAGTAGGGGTGTTTCGGAAGTTAGGGTGGGGTCTTAAGAGCTCTCGAATGAATACCTGCTTTGTCGTTCCTTTTCGCTTTCAACACCTCCGTCGTCTCTACTCCGTCTTACAGTCTACTTCGAGCACATATTCTCCGCTACAGAATCGGTGAAATTGATGCCAGACTTCACGATCAGCTAGAGGCAGAGTTTGCTAGTAGCGCGCCTGTGAGAACTGCAGAGATCAAGTTACTCTACGAGGATATTCGGAGGGAGCTTGAGCGCTGCGAACGTGGTATGCCTCAGTCGACGGGAACCCAAGCCTCGGGCATCACAATGAATGAGGTTCTTGGTACAGCCGAGTATAACTATCACATAATTTCATCGGCTCTGCACTCAGCCATTGTATACCTCTCACAAGTCTACGTAAGTCAACTCCTATGTTACTCTAGATGAGTCCATTCTCACGTGGTGTAGCCGATGCCAATCTTCGACGTAAACCAATCAATATCCAAAATCCTCCGGCATCAACTCAAAATCCAACATGACCCATCGCGGGCCAACTCACCGCCATCCATCCTCCCTTCATCGATGTTCTTGGCCGGCTTGTCTACCACGGACCCTATACACCGTGACTGGGTTATTAAAACGTTGCAGGAGGCAGAACCTTGGGGTGTTTACATCAAGAAGATCAGACTGCTCCTGGAGGCAATTCACACGTTGCAGGCTGGCGGGAAGAAGGTTGATATTTGTGACGCCATGGATCAGGTCACTGGTAGGTTCTTGATGTAGCTTACGTCAAGAAATCGTTCGGGCTCGCACCATCACCTCGATCACTTACGTATATCATCTCGGTCACCGAACGGTCTTCGAGAAGATGTGGTTCTCATGTGACACATCGAATGCCAGAATGTGATGTCATCTCGACCTCAGATCTACGTGTCCCCGAGAAGACAGTTACTTAAGGCAGCACCTGTAAGATGGCTGAACAGGCAAAAACATGAACCTTTATTCATAGTTTAAACACCATATCTTTGAATTTAAAAGCAAGCGGATTGAAATACCCCATAGCCCCAAACCTCAATCATGGCCTACAGCGTTGCATCCCGATTCGCCAGCCGATCGGCCCTCCGACCGGCCGCATCCGCTCTCCGCACGGCATCAGCAGCCTCCGCCCCCCTTACCCGGTCTTTCACGGCATCGACCCCGGCAGCCTCCACAGCCGCCGCGCGACCAAAGGTGATGCTTGAAGATGACAACGGCTATGGCTTCATCCGGCACAACCCGCGGGACCCCAAGCCTCGCACCAAGTCGGTGACAGAAATTCGAGGTCCTTACTACTCGGTCATGGGCAAGCGCTACCTTGAAGATGTTCTCGAGACGTGAGTACACCCCCGACTACCTCATAAAGCTCATGTATCTCACACTAGCTCCCAGGATGGGTCACTATGTAGATGGCCTCAAATTCGCTGGCGGCTCCTTCTCCCTATTTCCAGAAGATAAACTCAAGGAACTCATCGATCTCGCTCACCAACATGACGTCTACGTCTCTACGGTGCGTACCATCTCACTCCTCAAATACCCTAGCGGGACAAAACAAGAACACTGGACCTAACAAATCTCAGGGCGGCTGGATCGAGCACGTCCTAACCCAATCCGCCCCCCTCTCCGCCGTCGACCGCTACCTCGAAACCTGCAAACGCCTCGGCTTCGACGTCATCGAGCTCTCCACCGGCTTCCTCTCCCTCCCGCCCTCCGACTGGCTGCGCCTCGTCGAGCGCGTGCAGTCCTTCAACCTGACCCCCAAGCCCGAGATCGGGATCCAGTTCGGCGCCGGCGGCGACACCGCCGCCGCGGACCTGCAGAGCATGGGCAGCCAGTCCGACCCATCCAAGGTCGTCGACCTCGGCAAGCGCTTCATCGACATGGGCGTCGAGCGCATCATGATCGAGAGCGAGGGCATCACCGAGAACGTCACATCCTGGCGGACGGACGTGATCCAGAAGATCCTGCGCGACCTGCCGATGGAGAAGGTCATGTTCGAGGCCGCGGACCCGGCCGTGTTCAACTGGTATGTGAGGGAGTTTGGGGTGGATGTGAATCTGTTCGTGGATCACTCGCAGATTGTGCAGTTGAGCGGGCTGAGGGCTGGGATTTGGGGGATGGCGGATACATTTGGGAAGATTACTACTTTTCGATGAACGAAATCCAGTCTTGAAGGTTTCTTCTCAAATACTCTACCATGTCAAGCAAGTTTCTTAGTGAGAGATTTCACAGCAGCATTCTCCGATGATACTGCCGTAGAAGTTTAATCAAGTGTGTCCTTGCGCGTCCTTATGCTACTTAAGGCTGCCTGAAAGCTTGCTGCCAGTCGAACGTATTACCTCAGATTCGGCTCACCATCATCCGAATGATGCGGGCCGCTCGCGACCGCACATGCGTTTGACATCTGAAAACGAAGCTGAGAAATTAAAGCCGTTCACGATATTGAACTCGCAGACGGCAAAATCGAGCCGTCCCCCCATCGTGTGCGCATATCGAAACCAACGAGTCCACGCGGCCGTCGACTGGTGATAGTTTCAACCCCCAAAATGCCCCCGCCTTGCACTCCTCCCACCTGAGATTCCTGTCATACGAAATTCGGCGCTCAAAATCAATATGAACGTGTGCAATAAGCATACGCGTTCACGCCCATCAAACCTCCCATCCGGCACGCCTCTCCCGAGCCCGGTGCGGTATCGCTAAACACACCAAAAGGCCTCGTCATCACGCCTCCCCTCCCCGTTCCGTGTTATCCGGCGCCTCACCCGACCACTCGGCCCCGAACGCCGCCTCCCGCCCATCCGTCGACCGGCCAGGCTCCCACAAAGTGCACCCCGGTCCCGACTCGGCCAACTCCAAACCCCCTTTTCTTCCCCTTCTCCATCATTCCACACGCGCATCGCACAGGAATCTAGACCTATTCCCTTCTCCAACCGGGTCCCAGCGGAGCCGCCTCGCTCACTCCAAACAATCCACACCTCGGCATATCACGATCTCATCTGCACATCCTTCGCTGCACTACAACAGAAACATCCCCCTCAGGGTCTCACAATCGTTCGAGACGGTGGATTCCCGTTACATACAAACCCTTTCCAGTGGCGCCGCTCCCCGTGGAACGAGTTCAGAACGGAGCCAAAGGACCTTCGCTCAGGGGCTAAAATCAGGGCAAGCTTTTTCGGTCCGCCAATGTACTTGGCGCACTCACCCCAAGGGGACAAGAAGGAAAAGTCGCGACATCAGGCACAATGACGTAGCGACCAGATGAACAAAAGAGAAAATGTAGATAAAACGCGAAGAAAAAAAAAAGGCCCAAATAGGACCACAAACATGGCACCATATCCGACCCAATATCTTGCGATCGAATCATGCCCGCCAATAGGAACCCGTCGGCGCATCTAACCGGGGCAAGCCTCCGTCACTTTGCAAATTGGAATCAAAATGAGCCGCCGTTTTACTACCACTACACCAAAAAAAAAAATCTAATCAATCACATACACCCATCCAGATTGAAACAAACCACCCCAAGAGATCATCATCATCCAACCCTCAATCCTCCCGATTCGCTCCCAAACTCATCATCCATCCCCTTCGAGTAAAAGAAAAGAACATTCTTCCAGGAATCCAATCCCCCAAAATCCCGCGTATGGCTTGCTTCTCCTCCCACCAGAGCGGAACCCCCGGACCACCGTTGCGAAATTGTCACGCCCGAGTTTATTCAAATAGAGTTGGGCAACGTCCCCACCCTCATCCAACTTCAGATAAATTACCACACCTTGGCCACCGCAACAGGGGACCGTCCATTTGTCAAAAGCCCGCACAGTCTGCGACGGGGGCGTGACGCGCAATCACCCCGCGACAGGCCAGAGTGGATTTGCTTAGGCTCGGCGAGAGAATTGCCGACAGGAGATCCTCGTCGAGCTGGCTCGTTGGTTGCTGACTGAGCTGTGGTGACGGATGCGAACAAATACGTTTTTACGGCTCATCTTGGTTGGTGATGGCTTCACGTACGTCGTTAGTCACAATCATTCATCACTTTCAAAAGCCCGTGGTCAAAGTGTTTAGAACATATAAGTTGGGTATATTTATCCCAGTATCAGCGAAAGCTTTCCTGCTCTACCTCTCGGCAGTTTTTGTGTAAAGGCCAGAATTACAAAGGTGGCTAGACCCAAAATGTTTCTCCAGCGTGGGGAAGTGAAAGCGAATGGTCTAGGGAATCCAAAAGTCGGTCCTCTAGACATGAAGAAATAATAATGTACGCCGCCCATTGCCCGTTGCCCTTTCCTGAACGCCTTACTGTGTGCAGCATAGTACTCATTTAATGTACGTGCGGCCGTGAATGCTTGTAAACATGCAAAGCATCTATCATGTCACTCCCGACTCCGCTTCTCTTGATCCGTATGCAGCGACTCCACGCGAGCTAGAGCTCAGATGACGAGTCCCTTGCCAATGCCCTGTACTGTGAAGCCCAGCTTCTCAAGCTCGGGTCCAGAGACGACGTTACGTCCGTCAAGCACAAGGCGAGGGCGTTTCATGACAGAGGCGGTCCACTCCCAGTCGATGGGGTCGCCGAGGTCTTCGCTCGCGGCGTCGAAGTTGCAGCCCTTGCAGTTTTCGGGGCAGGCGTTCTCGGGCTTCATACGCTTGAGGGGGTCGACCGGGGTGTGCGAGGCTCCGCGAGAGACGAACTTCTCAAGCTCGACGACGTCCATCTCAGACAAGGGCGCCTCCTTGATGAAGGTAGCAGCCTCCTCCTTGGAAGCCTCGTTGCTGCTCCACATGGAAGAGCGGCGAGCAGAAGCCTGAGCCTTCTTGGGGTAGCGGAAGTGGTACCAAGGGGTCAGAATGCACATGGCACTGGAGCCGTGGACAGTCTCGCGCCACGTGGAACGGACCTTGACGCGATCCAGAACGCGCTGGTCCTTGATAGAGTGGCGAACCTCATCCATGACCTCGACGGGGTCGCAACCGGGGTCGAAGATGGCGATCTCGCTAGGCATCTCGTGGGCGAGCTCCGCAATAATGTGAACAGCAATGCTGTTGCGGGTGTCGTTGGTGTTCTCCTTGAAGGCGAAACCCAGAATGGCGACCTTCTTGCCGCGGAGGTTGCCGTTCAGAGCGCGGTGGACCTTCTGAGCGAAGCGCTCACGCTGGTACTTGTTGATATCAAGGACGCCCATCCAGTAGTCGGCAACAGTGTCCAAGTGGAGGGTGCGAGCCATGTAGGTCAAGTTGAGGATATCCTTCTCAAAGCAAGAGCCGCCAAAACCAACACCAGCGTGGAGGAACTTCTTGCCCAGGCGAGAGTCAGCCCCAATACCCTGGCTGATCTCTGAGACGTCGGCACCAAGCTCTTCGCAGAGGGCGCTGATGCTGTTGATGCTGCTGATACGCTGAGCAAGCATAGCGTTGGCAACCAGCTTGGTAAGCTCGCTGGACCAGGTGTTCACGGTCAGAATCTTGGACTCGGGGACCCAGGAAGCGTAGACGCCCTTCAGAGCGTTGGCAGCACGAATGCCAGCAGGAGTCGTAGAGCTGCCGATGAGCATGCGGTCTGGGTGCATGAGGTCGCGAACGGCCGTTCCCTCAGCAAGGAACTCCGGGTTGGAGACAATCTCGAATTCGGCATCGGGCTGGTATTGGGCCATCTGTTCCGGAATTAGTCACTGCCCCAAACTTTCCTGCATCGTGCTCCCTTGCGGCTCTGTCCCGAGAACCCGGGTTGTGGGGGGAAATCCGAATGCTGTGCCGCAAGGGGCTGACTGGTGCCCATTTCGATCGCACGTGGGAAAAGCAACTTGCTCATGTCATCACGGGTGTACTTACAATCTCCTTGATCATGCGGGCAGTTCCCGTAGGAACGGTGCTCTTCTCGACAATGACAGCGCCGGGTCTAGCGTACTTGGCCACAGTCTCGCTGGCGCCCTCAAGAGCGCTCAGATCGGCCGTGTAGCCAGCTCCGAGACCGTAGGTCTTGGTGGGCGTGTTGACGCAAATGAGGACAATGTCGGCCTCACCAATGCAGCGCTGAACGTCGGTGGTGAAAACAAGGTTGGGCTTGCGGGAACCGAGCTTCAGGGACTTGCCAATGGCGGGGAGGAAGGCGGTCGTCTCGTTGGTGCCATCGCGGGCAATGCGAACAATCTTCGGGAGGCCGGCCTCGTGAATAGGAAGATGAGGAGAGTTCCACGCAGCAATGCGGTCGGAGTTGAGGTCGACGACGTTGACAGTCAGGTCGGGGTTGTGGAGAGCAACGAGAGCGGCAGTTGGGCCACCTGCGAATGTGGTTAGTTCGATCTTGACTCAGTCGAATACGAGCTGTCGATTTGACGACGTGGAAGCGGCTGCGTGTGTAAGTCGCTGGCGCGGCTGCTCGCGGCTCAGACTCGCAGAGCTCATGATGATGACTACGGCCACTGGAGATGCGCTGTAGATGCAGAGCAGTCCTTGTGTGCAAGGACCTAGCGTAGCCAGGATGAAGGGTCGACGAGAGTCATGTTAGGGCAAAAGAAAGGAGAGTGAAGCTGACAGCTGCCACCCGTGCGTCACTTACCAACGAAACCAGCGCCAACGAAGCAGATGTTCTTGACGTCCATGGGAGGAAGAGGCTCGAGGTCGGCAGAGCTCGTCGTCGCGTTCTTCAGCTCAGGGCTGCGAGGTCTGGATGCGGGAGGAGAAGAGTTGGGAGTGCCGGTGCCCGAGCCGGCATCAGAGTGGCCCGGGGTGCCGTCGGCGGGTGATTGGGAAACCATGCTGCCGATGGTTGAAGACGAATCTGCGGTAACGAGGCCTGCGCGCGCAAAGCTGGCAGCCATCGATTAACTAGCTCTGCTGGTCAGAGCCGTCGGCGAATGCAGTGGGCAAACGGGATGTGTTTCCCGAATGGCTGATGGTAACGACTGGCGTTGTGTGCGAGACGAGGCGGCGGTGGTGTGTTGTTGATTTTGTGTTTCCGAAGAGGAAACCGGTGGATTAGAGAGGCTTTTGTGTAGACGTCGATGTTGTTTGGGACTGGAAAGCCAGGTGTGCGGGCGGATATTCCGGTCTAAGTGAAACGAGCGGAATGATGATTGACGTTGGGTGATTGTGCTGTCTATTTGAGGCGGCGAGAGTGGCCTTTTTGAGTGTGGAGAGCTGGTGCTGGGGATTGATGAAGTCCTGCGGACCAGGTGTGTTGCGGATAGGAGGAGAAACCGGTCTGGTCTGAATCCCTGGTCGATGCCTGAGAGGGGAGGGGGGGTTCAGGACGAGAGAGAAAAAAGCGAGACGGGTTTCTGAAAAGTCGAGGAGCTGATTTCCCTTGCTTGGCTTGGCAATCGATCTTTGCTTCCTTTTTAAAGTGGCTTCTCAGACGGGGTCTCTCGCTCTGGTGAATTGAGGGACGTGAGTGACGGCCGGAGCAAAATTCACTGGACTGGGCGAGAATCGGGAGAGTGGGTGCGGCGGGTATTGTACGTATTGGCGTATGTAGACGTAAGACGCGGTACAGCCAATGTAGTAGACGTGGGAGCGAAAGTGGGATTGAACAGTGACACTAACGCTCAAACCGGGTTCACATGGAGGTGGCGCCCGTTGTAAGAGGTTGTAGATGCTGATCTGGATCTGGAGCTGGAGGTAGCGAGCGATGCGGCCGGAGAGGTGAGATCAGTGTCTTGCGCGCCCGTGGTAAACCTGAAGGGAAGGGCGGGATGTCCGGGTTTAAAGTGTTGCTGATTGATGCGCCTGAAAGGTGGGCAAAAAAAGAAGAACAGTTCAGGAGGGAGGCGTGGAGCGAGCGGCAGGTTTATTGAACCCGGGGAACCATTCAATCTCCAACGAAGGTGACGGGTTAGTAGCAAATGCAGCAGGCAGGTGGACGTCTAGACGAATACACGCGGGTAGCAGCAAGCAACGAAGCGGGCAGGGCCACAGGGGCTCTTTCTTGATATATCCTCAAGGTCTTGGCTCTTCTTATTTTTGCCTGCGTCCCTCCTTCTCGACGGTGCACTCGGCGCTTTGCAGAGTGTACCTACCGTATTGCTGTAGTACTACGAATAGTATGCAGTAAAGTACTCTGTAGGAGAGTAAGTACCTTATTCAGTGTACGGGGCAGATACTGTGGGTTGCGGGCCTGGGACCGCTGAATTGGACGGTGGGAAAGGAGACGGGGGGACGGGATGGGATGGTTTAGGATGGGATGGGCAGTGGACAGGATGGGACGGGGAACGCAAGTGGATTGGATGGGCGGGTGAGAATGAGGGCGCATGGCGTGGAGAGAGAAGGAGATAGGCATAGCCATGGGCATCAGATCCTTGTTCGACGAAGCAGGAGGGGAGGAGCAATTCGCATCCCATCCCCAGTGATCCCAGAAACCAGACAGACCAGTTGGCCACAGAGATTCGATCATTGGAAAGAGGGAACCAGGACAGGGGAGAGGGAACGGCCGGGGGGAGGTGGCCAGGAACTGAGGACTGGGACTGGGACTGGGACTGGGACTGGGTCCGGGTTGATAGGCTTTTCCACTCCCAGAATAGTGAAAGTCGTATGGGCAGTCATTCAATGTGAGGTGAGGTACCTGACGGATACTCCATGCATCCATACAGCTTGCAACTGCTGCGTGGCAGTGACTGACTGACGGTGACGGCGACTCCTGATGACTGAGGAAGGCCTGCCTTCAATGCCTTGCCTGCCTTATGTTGATGACAGACTCAAGGAAACAGTACGGAGATACATGAAGGTGAGATGTTCTTACCCAGACATGATACTAGGTATGGAACAATCAGGCAGGTACTTGGCCATGTGGAAGGAAGAAGCCAAAAGAAAGAAACAAAAGGGCAACTGCAATGTGTTCGGTACGTATCTCGGGAAGAAAAAGACGAAATGCAAGAGCAGCCGCCTCGGTGATTTGCGATGTGCGCACCTTTCGCCTTGGAGACTCTTGGCCTTATCGCACGGCAACGTTTCCACCGCCTGAAGCTTGGCACTCGGTACGGCAGCCGTGTCGAGCCCAGCACACCTTCTTTTTCTTTGCCTTGCGTCAGTAGCAGCACGGAAGGATGAATTGTCAAAAATAAAAAAGAATGAGCCCAGGGATGGCAGCCGATAGGCACGCATGCATGTACTGCAGCTGGATATCAAAGTACATACATACATTGCGGCTGTCATCTATCGTCAGGTGCAGTCACAGACACCAGGCGACAGCATCGTACGCTGTGGCCACTGGGCAGGGCAGGGCAGACGAAAAAGAAAAAAAAAAAAGAACACACACGCGGGGGTCTCCGGATGGCTGCGGCTCCTGCGACGATGGCGGGATGCCCCGGACACTTGCAGCATCACGTACAATGAGGATGGCGTGGAAGGGAGGAGTTGCGTGTCCTCCGTTTTGAAGTCGAGGGGCTCAGGGCCTGAGTGTAGGACGAACGACGGGAAGGGCTTGGTCCGGTCCCTGAAGTCGAGCTTGGCTTTTGGGGGTCTGGCGATGATCATCCTGTGCTGCTTGCAAAGGGGTGGAACGCCTCGTTGCATCTGCCGGTAAGACCTGTTTGGCCCTCCAGAGTACTGCCTTTTCATCATCATCATGAAGTTGCATGCTGCTGCAGATGGATGCAAAAGGCTGCTTCGATACCACCGACTATCAAAGGCGTCAAACCTGCGGTGTAAATCTGGCCCCAAACACGCTGCTAATTGACTAATGACAAGACTTCCATTACGCGGTCCCGTGTTTCCAAAATGAAAAAGAAAATGACGGCGAGGAGAAAAATGCAGCCAAAATTCAAAACGGACCGGCGGGATGGCAGCAGCAGCACTCCAACTCCGACTGCTACAAGTCTGCAAGTACCTCACGCTGCGCTCACATTACACGACATGTTCCTCCCGCTGGGCTCCAGTTTCCCCAAATTCGCAGTGGCTCCAGCAGTCCCAGCCGTGATATTGCCTTCTCTCTTGGTGCCCCGTCCGTTGTTGGGGGGCCATGGCATGGTACATGTCTCCATCAGCCATCACCGGTGCCGGAGCATGTACCACCGCACCACATTGGAGACTTGGAGATTGGAGATTGGGGCTTCTTTACAGGGACAGAGCACAGCGCCTGCCAAACTAAGCTCAAGCTCAGCAGGAAGCGTGGAATTTAGCGGCAGTTACGGATACACTACTCCTCTAAGAAGACTGCTGCAACATGCTGCTGGGGACACACAACAACACGGCGTGTTCAATGGTGTACTTGTTTCTGTACGTGTACTTAGACTCTGCATGTACATATCGGTACCGTCGTCGGCCTCTCGTCGCTACCGCTGCCGCGTCCCAGCAAGCAATCACCAAATTGCAGCATGGCAGGCCTGGCAGCAAGGGGTCTCGTTCTGTCTTAGCCTGCCCGCCTGTGCTATCTGGCCTTCTGTGACATCATCCGAGAGGGTTCTCGACTTCCTCAGCGAAATGTCTCTGCATCAGAAGACCTTTGCGAGACAGCGCTTATTCTTAAAGCCGCCGCAGAGGCAAGGGCCTGTATGTTCCAGCGGTGCATTGGTGCCCGAGCTGCTGCTGCTGCTGCTGCTGCTGCTGCAGCTGCTGCAGGAGAAGGAGCACATCAGAAGAAACTAGAGAGGCAAGGGGAAAGAAGGAACATGAGCAGGAGAAGGTGTGAGACACGCTGATCCGGAGCCAAGTCCACAAGCTTAAACCGCCTCCGACAAGCTCACCTGCCATGTCTTGTCAACGCCAATGTCAAGTCAGTGTCAGTTGAGGAAGGCAGATTGATACCAACATGAACTTTCCCAAACACAGACTGGTTGGCTATCACGTCTATTGACTTTACCCGTCTCGCTCAGGAAGTGCCACTGCTCATCACTCCACCATCGCAACCTAACGACTCGTTCTCTGCGAGTCCGCATGGCTAATACCAATACCGACCCGACCAGACCCCACCGCCGCCGGAAGCTGTCCATTGTATGCGCTGGTCGGTAATCGTGTGGTCCCGGGTCCCCAACAAGGCCAAGGAAACTCACCTCGCGCACGTCGGTCGGCCTCATCTCTCACGAGGCCTTGGCTACATGCCCGTCGTTGGATCCTACTCGTGTTCTGTGCGTTGTTCTTCCGCTGGCCCCTCCCGCCGCCCGCTCATATCCACCCTCTTTCTTCGGCTTCATTATCGTCATCGACACCACGGACCACAACGTACCCGTAACGAATTCCCGCGTGGCCTGCTCGTCGTCAGATACGGCACCCGCAAAGAGGAAAAAGACCAGGGGTACAAAAGACGGTGCCTGACACGGTGACCCGCATACTGCCGTCGTGTACTCGTACCGCTCGCATACTGTGCCTACCTTGCCCTCGTCTCATCAGCCTTTGGCATGTCTCCAGCGCCTCAGAATTAAGGTAGTGGACTGGGGATCTGTCTGACACGCTCGCTGATCGCCATCATCCGTTTACTGCGGTGTTTTACCCATACAGCCCGCAGAGGGGTCATCCCGACCCTGCTGACCCTCAGCCGCCTGACAATGGGAGCCTCCAAGCCAGCGGAAGCCTCATCCATAGTGCTACGGACGACTGCCGGTAATGCCCTATCATGGCCACTCAGAGGCTGAATAGGCGCCCGTTCTAGGGGATGCTCCTCGCGCCGGCGGACGGGATTGGTGAGCTGAGACACGAAGCTCACGAACCACTCTCGAGTCGCCCTCCTTGCCTCCTCCCTCCGACCAGAAAGCCTCCACCCCTCTCCTCCCGCCTTCCTCCTCCATCGGAGTGGCGGAATCCAGGAGATGAGGGACGGGGGCTTGGAGGGGGACCTCATTACGGGTGCAATCACAACATCAGCTTGGCCTTTTTGGAGGTACCTTACTTCAACTGCTCTAAAAAGTACCTCCGGATGAGAAACGTCCAGTGGTCACTTGAAGCTGATCGCCTAGAGCCGGACCAATTCTGAGCCTCCAACCGATAACGCTCTCAGGGGTACGCACAGTCTGTAAAACGGCGCCACGAACCGCACACTCTGAAGATGACCCTGGACATTCAGCCGAGGCGAGCGAGCCAGATGCGTCGATGCATCGAAGGGGCAAAAAAACAGATTGATATGAATTATGAGGCTCCTTGAGTCTAACCGTCTCGCACATATTAGTTGAGGCGACAGGACGGGAGAATGGTGGCGCGACGGCAAAAACCACACCGTTCCCTGCTGACGCCATGCACACTGCAGGGCTAGCAGAGAGAAGCAAAGACGCCGCGCGCGATCTTCAGGCACGAGACATGCTTGACCACGCTGGCGAGACCATTGAACAATTGCCGCAGCGCGGGGACGCCACAGAGCGTGCCTGTTGGCTCGCTCTTGTCCCACACGGCCGCATAATGCGTAGGCTGAGTCTAGGGAACAAACGGCAGCGTGGGCGAGAGACAGAGCTTTACCTTTGCACGAATACAGAGGCCACAGAGAGGTCTCACTCAGCAGCTCGTTGACATTCATGCTGCGCAGGGGCAGGTGTCACTCATCAGCACAGAGGGAAATCGGAGGAACCGCCAGCCACAGACACAGACACAGGAACAGACACAGCACATCAGCATTGCCGTCCGTCAGAGCCAGAGATCAAACTCAGTTCTGCCCCCCATCCACTGACGTGCTTTTGTGCGCACCCAATCGGGAAACTCAATTGCAGAGGGCAAAAATATTGCTGTGGATATCGATCCGGACGAGTGGCAGGCGGGATCGAAGTCTGCTCTCGACCTTCTTTTTCGACGCTGAACCTTGGCGCCGGTACGGTGAAGGGAACCGTTATTCTCCGCTAGACAGGGGGTCTTGGCTCGCTCTCTGTCTGTCTGTTCATGTTTGTTGGAGCTGTCAAGTTCTGGCCTGCTCGCTAGTAGCCGAAGGTGCCGTGGAGGAATGGCCAGACTGTGCGATAGCTACACGGCGCGGCGGTAAGCCATGCCAAGAGGGAAGAAGCAAGCAGCTCGTGCTGTTCGTCCCGAAAGCTGAGCTGATGAAGGGTACATCAAACACAGAGAGCGTGCGAGATGTCAATATGCGGTGGAAGGGAGGGAGACACATGCACACACACACACACACACAGACATACACACAAGTACTCACCGTCCAGCCGCTGTGGTGTACGGATCGGATGCAGATTGTACGGCAGGGCAAAAAAGAGGTACCTTTTCGCCTCCAGAACCTGGTGCAGCCAGCGGACCGCCAAGCTGGCACCAAGAGCGGAGAGACGCAGGTTCCCACCCGGACCAGCCTCGACCCTTGTCACTGCTGACGACGCCTCGTTGATTACAGGCTCGGCGAGGTGGATCGTGGGCACGGGAGAAAAGGACTTCGGATTCGAGAAGAGAGGGATGGGGGCTGGGAGCCGCTCGCTTTCACCTCTTTGCCTCTGGTCTCCGTGGGGTGTTGCGAGTTATGCCGAGCGTCTCGCTGGAATACGCCTGTTCAGGTTTGGTCTGGGCCGGTTTGGCTTGTCGTTCGTTCGGCCTGCTGTGCTGTCATTATCAATCGGTCGGTCGGGTCGGTAGTGTTTTAACGCCGATGCGTCGCCGTGTCTGTGAAGCCCATCGCGCGTCTTCTTTCCCCCAACCAGCAGGCTCATCAGAGAAAAATTCTCTGATATTTCGTTTATCCGCCTCTTCACCCCTGGACCCAAACCCTTTTCAGGCGCAGGTGGCCGATCTCACTCGGTCACGCTTCGCGATGCTGGTTGCAATTTGATCCTTCCCGTTCGCTGGAAGATGTTGGCTGCATCAACGAACGACCTTTTGGCGAGAAGAGTCGGGTACGGCGGCACTTTGCCCAGAGAATCATCCCCCCCTTTTTTTTTGGCTTTGCTTCCCAACCTCGTGTCGCTTAGGTGCTCATCGACAGTAGAGCAATTGGAGTCTTGGAAAGTCGGCTCCCTCCTGTTGGTCCCATTGTTGGATTGTCACCCAAGCCTTGGTGTTGTCTTGGTGCGTGGTGGTGTGGCCAGTCGCGTTCTTCGGACGAGGGAAAACAAGGCGGAAAAAAAAGGGGGTCTTCCCATGTGCTGGGTGGAAATCCAGGGTTTAATGTTCGCTGTGTGTCTCTCTCCTTGTAGTGGGTGTTGGTGTTGGTGGTGGTGAGTGATGGTGGGATGGGATGATGACTGTCTTCCCTCTGTCTGTCTCCCACACATCGCCGTATCGTATCATCCTTACGAGGTCATCGTCGCTTACTCCGCCGCAGAAGAAGAGGAGGAAACCAGGTTGAGACGAGAAACGAGGGGGCGACGGCCGCGATTATGTAGCTGCGGCGCAAATACGAGAATTTGCTGGTTCTGGGGGCGCGCCCTATTGTTTCTCCTCCCCCTCTCGCTCTCTGAAAATGTGCCTCAACCACTGCCCAAAAATTCTGCCCCCTTCTGTTTTGGGGTCGTTACGGGTTACGAGAGCTGAACTTCGGCGGTGGCCGAGAGGTGCGAGGGCCCGTTGGACTGCCTCAAGCGATGGCCGCTGGGTGCATGACTCGCCCGGCGCCTTTGGGGGCAACTTTGCCGGTGGGATTAGTCAGGGCGGTCTGGGCCGGTCTGTAGCGCGGCTTGTGGTTTATGGTTATGAGTTGAATTCAGCGGTTCTGGGTAGAGATGATGGATTATGTTTTGGATGGTGAATTGATGAGAGGTAAGTGTTATAATGGATCATTGAGAGAGAAGTGAGGGTGTATAAGGGAGATGTCCAAATATGCTGCCGTGTGAGGATCTGGTGGTTGCTGTTGTGGTTAATTATTGTCCTAAGTCCCCGGGCTTCATGGACGAGAAAGGTCAATTTTAGCTCATGACAGCTGCATGCAACCTCCGCCCTCCCACACTCCCGTCGACGAGGGTGCGTCGGTGTTAGTTACGCTCAAAGCCTTTCTCCATGCCACTTTATGAAATTGCCTGTTGAATTGGTGACCGTTTTGTCGTCTCCGATGGTTCGTTCGTTCGTGATGTGGGAGTTCGGAGGTTGTGGTGGTTTTCCGGACACGGTGTACCCGATTTTCTGGATGTATGGGGAACCTGTGTGGCCGTAGAATGAGGGTGGTTTACTTTGGGTTTGATTATATGATGGAGTTATGAGTATGACAGCAGAAGATGAGTGAGGTGGAAAGTTTGGTTATGGGATCTGGGGTGGGTTTGATGTTGTATTGGTTTTGAGATAGATGCTTTGTAGTCTGGAGACGAGTGGTGAACTAGCTGTGTTGAACGAGTATTGATGGCAGAGGAGTATGGGAGCTTTGGGGACATTGGTCAAGCAGGCTCGAAGTTCGATAGACTCATTTGGCTTGAATGTGACTTTATATCGTGAGGTCAAGTATTTCGCTGATGATGGGCGATTTTGCAAAACCTTTTACATTACTCTGCGTCTCCCGCAGATGGCTTCTCGAATGCAGTTCTAAAATGAGACCCTTACTTTAATATAGAGCTTCATGATGTTTCCAATATCTTAATTATCGTCCGGTCCTGCTGTGGATGAAAGTGAGTGTTCGTGAAATAGTATTGAAGGGTCTGGCCCCAGTTGCTCTCAGCCGCCGTCTTCATCCTCACCACTGCGTTTAGAATTGATGTGTATTCTTCTTGTTGAGTCTACGTGCTATATACTCCTTTTGTTAACTATGCTAGTTATCACTAAGGCTTCTGGGTCACAATCTTGATCTCATAGGAGAGAATTGCCGAAATCGGTCTTCTCTAGGTGGTGGAAACTGCCCACCTTCGAGTCTCACCTTCACTCACGACATGTACTTTCCTCTACCAAATGGGCGTTATCATTTGTATTCAGTGTCTTGCATCAGCAACTATGGGTGTGTGGCAGCATGTCGTTATGATTAGGCGTCACATTCACCGGCCATGCCCTTACTCTGGAGAAAAATGACGACGGACTAGGCACTGCGCCTGGACCTGACTATAACATACGACTATGCTTTTCATGTCGAAGAGCTTACCACTTACACACTTACACATTTGTTACTTAACAGTAGGATGCACTGCTAATATATCGATTCACCTTTCAAAATGCGGAAGCCAGCCAAGTTACAAAACGGTATTTGCGAACTAGCTCACTAATGCTTAGTCCCGCAGCTTGGTGTATCTCAGTGAAGTAGTATGATCAGGTTTTAATGAGTACAGAACGTATCCTGGACACGAACTCAATATATCAAATCTCATTCGGGAAGGAGTTGAAATAAATCCGCTCGGTCATCATCCAAAACTGTGGATATCGGTCGTCTTCATGCGTCACCGGCCACTGGCGGTGTCACCAATGCCTGTTCAAGCTCATCTTTTCAGAGCGAGATCAAGCAGCGACAAGTTTCAGCGCAGACATGTCATTAGCCGTAAGTTGACATCTTAGTCATTACTTCTAATGGATCTGAGAGTCGCCATGCCGCCTCACCCAGCAATCCCAGACCGTCCTTCCCCCGGCCATCGGGCAGCTACTCCGGATTAGGTAAGCCTGCCATCCGGTGTTAGTGCCAACCAAGGAACCAAGGAAACCAAGAACTGCAGGTCTCGCGCCCTCGACCAAGCCTGGCCAACACAGCAGCAGCAGCAGCAGCAGCAGGCGGTGGGGGCAGCCAAGCTGAACCTGCAGGCTGACCTCAGTCTGTATCGCTGCTGCCCATTTTTGTGTGTTTATTTCATTTTATTTCCTGTCTCCCAATAGGTATTGAAGAAGGGGCTCTGGGTACGTATCTATCTCTTCCCATTCCATCTGCCGGACCCCTGCCCTCAGCGACCCTGGTTCCTGACCTTTCTCACTCTGGTCCAGGCCCGGCTGGCTACGCGCTTGCTCTCTCTCACCTGCTCCTCCCCCGGATTGTCATTCACTCCGGCGACAACATCGTTTTCTCATTTCTCGATTTTTTTTGGGCCAGACGTCTCGTGTGTTCCCTCCCTACATTACTGCCGTCCAACACAGACAAGATCGGAAGCAAACACACAAGCAACTGTCTCCAGCTCCACCCCTCATTGATCTTACACAATCTGCTCCGCGGTAGCTGCAAACGCCGTGATGAGAAACACACTGCTCGCCGCGGCCGGCCTCGCTGCCTTCAAGACCGCGCTCGCCTACGACGCGACAGTCTGCGGCAAGGACAAGTTCACGAGTGAAGACACCAATTACATCTGTAAGACAACCCTCCTCCCTCCCTTCTGATCTCCGGTGGTAAACCACATCGTGAGATTCACACCACACCCTCCGTCCACTCCTTCAATGCGCCCGCGCTGACCAGAGACCACAGTCCAGTCAAACGCCTGGGCACCCGTCGGCGATGGCTTCCAATGCGTCTCCGTGAGTAACACCCGTCCTCCCGGAGTCCTCTCCGCCCTCCTCCAGGCTGCCCCCGACTAACACGGCGCTCCAGATCGACCAAGCAGCACCAGCCTTCGACGCAACCTGGTCCTGGGACGAGAACCCCGAAAACGTCCACTCCTTCCCCCACGTCCGCTTCAACTCGACCAAGCTGCCCACCCGCCTCGACGCCATCAAGACCTTCCGCCTCGCCACCAGCTGGACCATGACCGCCGGCAACCCGGGCTCCTCCGCCTCGCGCGACTTCTCCGCGTCCGCCTGGGAGGACAGCAAGGCGAACCTCAGCGGCGTCGTCGCCAACGCCGCCTGGGACTTCTTCGTCGACAAGAACAAGAGCAGGACGTACAACCCCGTCGACGCGGAGGCCGAGATCATGATCTGGCTGGGCAAGGTCGGCAACCCGTACCCGCTGATGGGCGACTCCATCTTGACCAACATTACGCTCGGATCGACCGAATTGTGAGTTTTCTGCTTGACCGTTTTGCATCACATGTGACGCTGACCACTGGAAATCAGCTCCCTCTGGTACGACACCAACCAGCGCGACCAAAAGGTCTTCACCTGGGTCACCCGCGACGGCTCCGACGTGAACGAGTTCGACGAGGACGTCAAGCCCCTTTTCGACTACGTCCTCAACTCTGGCGAGATTGACAAGGAGTCGTGGCTCGGCCTCGTCGAGTTCGGCTCTGAGGCCTGGCACTCCGAAGACAACACCACCTTCAGCGCAGCCAACTTCAAGATGGAGCTCGACAATGGAGACTCTGGCTCCGGCGACAGCGAGGATGCCGCTGGCATGGTGACGCTGAGCGCCTGGCTCCTGGCCGCGCCCGCTCTTCTCATGTTCGCTGGGTTCTTTTAGATGATATCATGGATACGGCCGTTTTAATGTCTAGGTAGACGAAAGCCGGGCTGTACTGGCCCCGACTTCACATAATAATAACACTCGTCATCACCAAACGAACAAGGCTGAAGACCAACCAGCGCATTTACGAAGACCCTTGGGTCAGGTCAGCCTTGCATGCGCGGATCACCGGTGACTAGGCTACTTTGAGCACCCTGAACATCCATCACGATATGGCGGTCCGCAGAAATCATGTACCTGGAGTATGGCACCATGTGACCCTCTCCGATGCAAGATCGTTGATCAGGACCCTGCCAACCACCCCGCGCAAGTTTGCAGCTGGGAAGTGCCGTGGATTTTGCGATGGCGGCCTCCCGTTGAGACCTGTCACTTGAATTCTTTGTCGTCGGCCACGACGTGGAACACAAGTCTCAGCTAGCATGTGAATCTGCATGCCGCTGAAGCCTTGTCTCACAGAATACGCGTTGCCCAAGCCCCCAGCCACGACGAGATCAACGCCAACACACGTTTGGTGTGGGAGAGACAATGTCAGCCACGTATAGGCGGAGGTGGCTGGCTGTCCGACACGGGCATCAATAGCCTCGCCAGCTTGCCATCCAACGTCGCTGTCATGACGTCTACATATTTCTACTCGAGGTCCAACGGGCATACTCTGTGCATTATTGCTGCGATTCCCGCAGGCTGCATACGGTGTTGCATATTCCAAGACACCATAGACGGTAGCCTGGGCAATCGCTGATTGAGCCTCAATTCCCATGCTGTGACCGTGGTTTACAAGTGGTCTGCCTGATGGCTTTAGTGTGTCTGGCAATCTCTGCTGGTGGTGTGGTATTATTAGTATAGGTACTAGTGATGCCTTTTAACTAGTTAATATGAGGGGTCATAAAATATAGGTGAAAATATATTCTATATTAAAGTTATAGATATAGTAGTGAGAGTAGTGATATAGTATTAAGAGCTAGAGAGATCTCTACTTTCTTATTAGTTAGATTCTACTATATCTATATTAAGTAATAAGTATAGTATTATTCTAATATTAATAGTCTTTTCTTTTTACTATATACTATATACTATATAAAATATTTAAAAACGCTATATATACTATAATAATATAATTACTATACTTTTTATATAAAATATATAACTTATTATATTTCCCTTTTATTTTATATACTACTAACTAATATATAACGTAATAGCTAAGCTTCTAGTATTAAGTTTCTATCTCTAATATTATCTCTTTATTATATATTACTTTTAATTAACCTATCTTTCTATATATATATATACTTTATTAGTATTAATAAAGTCTTTTAATACTTTATTTAAAGTACTTTTTATAAAAGTATTAATAAAGTTATTATTACTATTAATTTAATATATTTCTTCTACTTCTTATTATTTATATAACTTTTAGATTACTATAATATTAATTATTAAGTATTTCTCTTTTATAGTATTAAGCTTAATAAGATACTTATAAAGTAAGTAGGAGTCTATATAGATAATAGTTAAGATTATTAGTTAGTTAAGTTTATTAATAATAATTTTAAAAGTTATAGCTATAGTATATACTATATTAATATCTACTATTATAGTATATATTTTAGAGATTAATATACTTCTTATAATATATTTACTTTTAGTTAAACTATAGTAAACTATATTCTTAGTTATCTTAAATATATTATTAACTTACTTCTTATTAGTAAGGATAATTATAAAACCTAACTAAGAGGTTATATCCTTATTATTAGTAAAAGATCTATTAATAAATATAAATAACTTAGCTTCTAATAAGTTAAGAGAGATATATTAAAGTCTTTAGTTTATATTTATTATCTACTATTTAATATATTTATTTAGTACTTTAATATTATCTATTATTAAGTTCTAATATTAAGCTATAATAGAGAAGTTAAAATATACTTCTAGTTAGTAGATTAATATAATATATACTTTATAAGTATATTATTTAATATATTATTTTTTTATTTTATCCTCTATTACTTTTATATTAATAAAGTAAAGCTTTTATACTTACTCCTTTTAGTATAAGTAGATATTTCTTTACTTAAGGGATATAATACCTCTATTAAATATAATAAGGTGTTTTTCTATTAAGTATTCTTTTAGTTTTACTATAAATCCTACTTACTAAAGCTCTTTTTCTTCTTTTATAATAAATATAAGGTTAGTAATACTAAAGGTATTATCTATTTATATATTAATAATACTAACTATTAAGTTTTTATTTAAGGAGATTATTAAGTATAAGTTATATATTAAAGCTTTTATTAAGAGCTTTATAAAGTAGTACTTATTATATAGTAGCTTAATAATCTCTATAATTATATCTTCTAAGTACTTATAGTAGATTTATATAAGTAGTTAAGTAAAAATAGATCTAAAGAAAGCTTTAATTACCTAAATATAGGCTTATATTATATCTCTTAACTATACTATAAAGTAGAAGGATATTATAAGTATAAGTATGATATGTAACATAGTGAAGGCGTTTGCTGCCTTTAGCGTGATAGGCGCCCTAACCACGCTTAACGTAATTAACGCAGTTAGCGCGTTGAACGCAGCAAAGGCCCTTAAGGCCTCCAGGGCGTTCAACGCGCCTAAGGCCTTGAACGTAGTCAACCTTCTTAATACATATATTGCTATAACCACGTTACCCTACGTGATATATATTAATTAGTAGCATAACCTTAACGGTTGCCTACCTCCCTCAAATTGAGGAAGACAACTAACCTTATATTAATAATTAACCCTATTAAGTCTAATAAATAAGTTCTAGCATGTAGCTAATCCTATAAGGCTTAAATAATAATAATATTATATTAAACTCTTCCTCTAACTAGGAATATCTTAAAAAGACGTAAAACCTTACTATTATACCTTAGACGATATTAACTAATCTTAAGGTAGTAGAAGACCTTAAGGCTAAATTATCTAAACTTATTAACTATATAATAATTACTAACTTCTAAGCTACTTATAAAAACTACTTAGAGAAGTTTTATAGAATGCTTACTCTAACTAAATATTTACTACTTAACTTTAGTATATAAGCTATAATTTTAGCTATAGCTTATAAGGGATTTAAACGCTATATAACAAACCGCTATAAATAAATCTAAACTATAGACCTAAAAAGAGAAGCTTATATTAACGCTATAAAACTTAAAAGTTAAGTATTAAAGACTTAGAGAGATAATCCTAATATATTTGCTAACTTAGTTAAATAATAGTATTATCTTAACGCGCTATATCGCATAAAATATATTAAGATTAAGAACACCTTAGGATAAGAACCTAACCTCACTTTACCTTTTAGTAATAATAGAAAGATAGGGGGTTATAAGACCTTAAACGCTAGCTATATAGAGAAACTAAAAAGCTTAGAACCTTAATATTTAGTTAACGTTCTATCCTAAGATTAAGAACTAATAGTAGTTTTATTAACTTTAGAGGAATATATTAACTTTAGATAAAGATTCTTAAGTATTTTAAGATCCCTACCTCTAAAGTTAGAAATACTAGGTAATTAACTATTAACACCTAACTTAACTACTAAGACCTTAATTATAATATTAGAATAATTAACTATTATAATAGTAAATACTATCTATTATATAACTAAACTTCCTTCTAACTAAAACTAAAGTAGCATACTAGAATCTAGTAATACGTAAAGTTATTATAGTTAAGGATAGTCTTAGCCTATCTATTCTAAACCTCAGCCTATTTTATTAACTATACTAAAAAGAAAAGAGCTTATATTTAACGATAATATCTAAGAGTAAACTAAGAATATAAAATAGGTCTCTACTCTATAAAAAGATCTAAGTAATAATAACAATAGAAGTAATCCTAATAATAAAAAGGACTATAAAAATAAGGACTATAATAATAGAGGAGGTAATAGAAACTAAGCAAACTACTACTCTTCTGAAGCTTAATAAAGGCCTATTAAACTAAGATAGTCTAATAATAGAATATCTATCGATTATAACTTTCTATCTATACTTATTACTTTAGATAGAAACTATATTATTTATACCTTATCTAGCTCCCCTATAGATAATATAAGATATTTACTACTATGATTTAAAACAGATATAATTAGATTATTTAATCTACCTCTATATAATAACGAAGTAGATAATATCTATATTAATAGAAATTCTAAGACAGTTTACTAAAATATATATCATTTTATTAACGCTATTAATAGCTATATTAAATCTAATAATAGCAATTTAGTAATAGCAGCCTTAAACCTCTATTAAACGTTACTTTATTATATATCAGATTAATATTATGCTAACTTAATAACTAAGGAAAAGTTAGCCTTAAGAGACCTTTAAGTTAGAGTGTTATACTAGAAGGAATTATTACTTAAAAGATTTCACCTTCTATATAAACTTACTAAATCGTAGTTATCTAAGGAATAATATACCTTAGGAGATATTTATAATTATTATAATATCTGCTACTAGATAACTAAGGTAGCTTAACTCTACTATAATATAGAAGAGTCTAAAGTAAAGATATTATCTATAATATATAATAAGATAGACGCTAAGCTTATTATAAGTATTTTAAGGCCTAATAGATTAACTAACTATAATAAATTTATAGCTAGCTTATAAAGTATAATACTAGGCTAGTATAAAATAGTTACTAAAAGATTATAGCGTAACTTTTTACTATTAACTACTAGAAGTAAGCATATAAGGATAATATCTTTATGTTTAATATTAGGAATAACACCTAAGTCCTCTATAAGCTATTATCTTTACTATTTAAAACTAAAACAGTCTAAGGTCTCTAGTCTAATATTAGCTAAGAATATAAGAACTACTATAAACATCTTAGTTAAACTACTATTAACCTATAATAAGTTAGTATAACCTAAGAAGCCTTAAGTATAATTTAAACATAGATATTAACCTAAATATTATAATTAATATAGTTAATATCTAAAAACGCTAGGATATCCTTCTATATATACTACCTCTAAACTTAAGTAGCAGATTAATAATACTAATAGTAATAACTTATCTTATAATAATAATTATGATTATATCTAGTACTATAAGGCTACTAATACTTTAGAAGCTTATAATAAGGACTTAGTTATTAGTATAGATGATAAAGATAAAAATAATCATAACGCTAAAAGCATAAATTAAGCTAACGTTTCATTCTAAATAAATAAAGATTATACTCTAAAGATATTAGGATATCTTCCTTATTATAATAATAAATACCTTCTCTTTAACGCTACCTTATTTTCAAATTCTATATTAACTAACCTTAAAATCTATAGATATAATACTTATTTATATAACGTAAAGCTATACTTAGATTTTAATAGTATCTTCTTATATTAAACTCTCTCGTCGCTATAGCTAAATACTACTATTATTAGTCCTATTAAGCCCTAATATCATAATAATACTTAATCTTATAAGTATACTTATACTAAAATTATTATCTAAGGTTTTTAAGATAGACCGCTAATTATAATTTATATAGATATTAGCGCAGATAGATCTATAATTAGCGAGGCCTATCTCTATTAATTTCACGTTATTACTAAGTAACCTAAAGTATTTAAACTATAAAAAGTAGGAAGTATAAAGACTATTATATAGGTTACCTTCTTAATACTTATTTATAATTAGTTACTAAGTAGATATATAGCGACCGTTAAACTATAAATAAGCGCTTAGCTAGTATTATACTTTAACGTTAGTTTACTTATAAAGTAAGACTTTAATATTCTAAATAGTATTAATATTTTAAACTCTAAATTATATATTTATATTCTATTTTATAGCAATCTTTATATACTTTTATAGATTTATTCTAAAGTACTAATAAAGACTTTTACTATATATACTACTACTAACGTAGTAATACTACTATATAATCAGGTAACCTTTTAAATCACTACGCTAGTAGGATTAAAATAGAATCCCTTCTATTCAGCTTAAAGTAAGAAGGGTATATATTTATATATATAAGCGCTTTACTATTTATTCCTATTATTAATAACGCTCCTTACCCTTTGAAAATTAAACGTAGAATAAAACTTAGAATGTTATTACTATTTAAATCTAATAGTTTTATTAAACTATAAACTTATAATTATTTATAAACTACTATATTAATATTACTAAATAAATACTTAACGTATTATTCTATTTTTCACTTTATAGATTAAAAACTAGCTACTTTAGTCTAATTACCTAAGTAGTTAGCTATTAAATAGGGCTAACTTTTAGCCTCTAACTCTAGTAAATCTCTCGTAGCTTAAGGTGATACTAAAGATAATTCTACGCCAAAATAGGGAGATATTTATAAAGGAGCTATTAATATAAATAGCAAGATAGGTATTACTAAGCTGAAAAGCTTACCTACTATTATTACTAATAAAGGCGTTTATATCTATAATTATAGCAAAGAAGCTATATAACACCTTAAAGAAGTGATCTTATATTATCCTAAAGTTTAGATTAACTAAGGTTTAATTAATCTTCTAAAAGACTAATACTTATGCGTTAAACTTATTAATAGTTAGCAAAAGATAAATATAAGATAATATCTATACTTAGTAGGTAAAGAAGATAAGAAACTAATAAATACTATTCTTAATAAGCTATATACTTAAGATTAGATAGAATAGGGGAAATCTAGACTTACTCTATTTAAAGCTCTTATATTTACAATATAGTATATTATTAATAGTAAACGTAAGGGCTAAATAGTTATTAATTTGCATACTTTAAATAAGGCTATAGTTCTAAATATATATCTAATACCCCTCTAATAAGATATTATTAAACACTTGAGGGGAAAGGCTTAGATTATAGTTGTTAACGCTTAATTATTCTTTTATTAGTTCTTTATTAAGAAGGAATATAGAGAACGCTTTATAATTATTAGTTATTAAAGCTAAGAGTAGTTAAAAGTTGCACTTATAGGTTTTCATAACTCTCTAGTATATATTTAACGTATTATAGATAAGCTTTTATAGCCCTATAAGGAGTTTATATATACTTTTATTAATAATATTATAATAGTATTAACTAACCTTAAAAGCTACCTAAAGCATCTTAATATAGTTTTTAAACTATTTTTAGATATTAGTCTATTACTATTTACCTAAAAATTATTTGTTAGATATCTATCTATTAAATTATTAGGATTTACTATTAACGCTTTTAGCCTATCTAATATATAAGACTATATTAACGCTATTATAAAGATAAAATACCTATATAACCTTTATTAACTTAAATATTAGGTTAGAGCTATAGGATTTCTTTAATATATTATACTACAATATAGCGATTATATGCAACTACTATAAGAATAAAAAACCTTATTACTAGTATAAGCTTATGTATAAGGTAAAGATAAAGGTGCAGCTAGAAAAATATTCTGCTAAAACACTTATTTTATACTAACTAAAGAAGAAATCGCAAGCTTTAATAATATTAAGAACGCCTTAATAGATAATAACGTAGTATTTCACTATAATCCTAATAAATAGTTATTTATCTAACTTAATTCCTCAAAAGAATATAAATATTTAGCCTTAATTTTCTAACTTAAGGATAGCGTTATTTAGAAACCTTATAACGCTATTAAATGAATAGATATGCTACCTATCGCTTATATAAGTAAGGCGCTTAATATAGCTGAATAAAAGTATTAGCCTATTAAACTTAAAGTAGCCTGTCTAGTATAGGTAGTTAAGAAAACTAGACTATTAATATAATTATCTCGTAATAAACCTATAATCGTTCTTACTAACTATTTAGTAACTTATAATATAGTTAAGTAAATATTATTATAAACTAAAGATAAAATAAGGTTAAACCTATGTCTTACTTTATTATCTAAATACTTCAGCTAATTCTTACTAGCATGCTACTATATCTTAAGAATATCTAATATCATAGTAGATACCTTATTATATTTACTAACTACTAAAGTACTAGTAAAAGATATTAGTAAACTTAATAAAGTATAGGATAATATACTAATAAGAGTTAATTTTATAACTAAAGCTTTATTAGATGATGATTTTAAAACTAAACTTATCTAAGTGTATAAAAAATCAAAATTATAGAAGAAAATATATAATATATTAAGTAACTAGTAAGATGATATTAAGCTTAACTTTATTATATATAATAGCCTCCTTTATCACGTTAATCGCTATAACCTTAAGTAATAACTTTATATACTAAAAGAAATAGTAACACTATTAATTAAAGAGGCTTATAATAATTATTATTATTTTAGAGAATAATAAACGTAGAAAGCACTAAACGATAACTTTTATATTTAAAGGTTATATCGCTAAGTAAAAGTATACGTTTAAAACTATCCCTATTATAAAACGCTTAGTACTAATTATTAACTACTATTAGGAACTATATAACTAATTTTAACGCTACTTATTCTATTTCACACTATTATAATAGACTTTATTATTAGTCTTCCTAAAATACTATTAAGATACTCTAGTTATAAATAGGAAAACTTCCTATTACTTAATACTATCCTTATAGTTAATAATAAATTCTTAAAAGTAATATTACTTATCTTAAGATACTTAATGTATACTACTAAAATCTAAGGATATTTACTTCTTTAAGAACTCTAACGTAGAAACTAGGGAATTCCTAAGTTAATTATTTCAGATTATAATTATAAATTCTTATTAAAATTCTAGATATTACTTTAGACTAAACTTAACACTAAGCTGAAGTTTTTAACTATATATTATCTATAAACTAATAGAATATTAGAAAGAAAAAACTAAACTATTAAACTAGCTATTAGGTATTTTTTAAATATTATA
>JAKMXC010000628.1:0-33304 GCA_025328345.1 Colletotrichum sp. SAR11_59 | reverse complement strand
CTTACTAATTAAGGCTTTTAATAATAGTAAAGAGTTCTTATTAGCCTATTACCTATTATTATTCTATATCTAAAAACTTCTATAAGTAGTAAGTAACTAGTTACTATTAGCTATTAATCTTCTAAGAGAGGATATTAGAGATAGCCTTTATAGAGGCGTCTATCTTAACTCTTATTTTATATATTAGGTCCTAATACTAGAGAATAGTTATAGAGTAGAAGGTAACCTTAAACTTATTAAAAGCTTTCTAAGCTTCTTCTAGTTATTTAAATTCTACTAGTTTCTTACTATTTTTACTACCTTTAAGTAGAGATATTATTAGCGCTATAATACTTAAATACTTTGCGATAAATTTATAGTAGAAGTTATAAAATCTAAGGAATACCTATATCTCTTAGTAAGATTTTAGTAGCTTCTACTTAGTAATAGCTTATACTTATCTTATATCTATAAAGATACTATTTAGTGATATAATATATCTTAAGAACTTAATTTCTTATTAGTAGAACTTATACTTACTAAGCTTTATATATAATTTAAACTTTCTTAGATAGTAAAGTATATAGTAAAGGTCTATTATATAGTCTTCCTTTATCTCTAAGTATACTATAATATTATCTATATATACTATATAATATATATTTAGAAGTTTAGTAAGTACTTAGTATATATATACTTAAAATATTACTAGTATATTAGTTAGTCTAAATAATATAATTATATACTTAAAGTAGCTATATTATATATTAAAAGTAGTCTTTTATTAATCTTCTAGCTTAATTTAGATCTAATAGTATATATCTTATAAATTAATCTTTAAAATCTACTTTACTTTATAAAGTCTATCTAAGAGTTTACTAATAAGTAGTAGTAAATACTTATTCTTAATTATAACTTTATTAAAGCTATAGTAATCTATATAGAGCTTTAGGGATCTATCCTTCTTTAGGATAAAAAAGATTAGTACTTCTACTTTACTTATAGAAAGTTAGATCTTCTTATTTACTCTATTCTTAGTAATATATTAGTAAAGTTCTTCTAATTACTACTTATTTAATAGATAGATTAGCTTATATAGTAGTTTCTTATTTTCTTCTAGATTAATTAAATAGTCTACTTTATTAAGAAAGTTTATTTCTTTTACTACCTATTTATTAAATATTCCCTTTTTAAACTTAAGTTCTTATAGTAGCTTTATCTCCTTATCCCTTTTATCTTTCTCTTCCTAAAACTTTTTAACTTTTATCTTGTTAGAGCTAATACTACTTAAGATATATAAGATATATACTTTATAGCTATTTTTAATAATCTCCCTTATAAACGCTAAAGGTTTAATAAGTATAATCTTATTATATTCTTATTAGTTTATTTATATATTAATAATAATCCCCTTAAGCTTTATAAAACTTTATAAAAGTAGTAGATCTCTTACGTTTTATAGTTAGGGAATCTTAGCGAAGATCCTATAGATCTTATAAGGATAACCTTTAGAGTCTATAAAGAAGAATATAAGCTTAATATTTATTTTAAAGTAGCTATATAGCTATTAAATCTCTCTAGTAGAGAGGCTATAACGTTAGAAAGCTTAAGGCCTAAAAACTTAATAAAGCTAAAGCTAATAAAATTAATTTATAAATAACTATCTATATCTATAATAACTTCTTTTTTAGTATACCTCTAGAAAATAATTACTTTACCTCTTACTATAATGTTAATAGGTATTTTCTCTAGTTTTATAAGTAGTTTAAAGGTACTTAGATTAAACCTCTAGCTTACTTATTTTCTAATAAGTTAAGTGTTATAGTTAGCTATCTAATAGTTAGGTCTACTAATAGAAGCTAGGGATTAATATATTATAATAGTATACTAAGGTTATAGTCTAGTTGTAGGTTATAAGCTAGTAGTAGATTAATATTTAGAAGCTAAAGTAATCAGTCTTAAGCTTAATAAGTAATTTATAGTAAAGGTAAGCTAAGAGTATTTATAAAGATAAATACTAGAAGTTAATTACTAAAGAGCTATAAAAGTCTAACTATAAGTAAAGCTTAGGGTTATACTATATATAAGCCTAAGGTAATCTCTTTATCTTAAGGACTAATATCCCCTAAGTAGTCCCTAAGTATAAACTACTTTCTCTATATTAGTCATAGGTTAGGACTACTTATCTTTTATTAGTCCTTCTTATTATTACGTAACTTATACTATAGTTCTTCTATTCTAAGTAAGTCTCTATTATTCCTATAATTCTATAGTATAAATATCCTTTCTTAGCTACCTAACGCTTAAGTAAGTTAGATAACTATTATCTATATAGAATAGGTTGTAATATTAAGCTTATTATTACGTTCTTTATCTTCTTTAATTTAAATTATATTTATATTAGCTTTCTTAGTGAACTATTAGTCTACTATTAGAGTAGTATTTATATTTTTTAGTTTCTATAGCTTAAAATAGTTAATAGCTTTATACCTCTTATTCCTATAATTATAGTAGGTAATAAGATTATCCTTCTAGAATATATTAGTTAATTATAGCTAAGTAGACTACTTTTAGTTATCTTTTTACTAAGGTTTCTTATTAAGAAGTTAAGGAATACTTATACTCTTTATAGCTATATAGTTATTCTTAGTAAAGTCCTTTACCTCTAGCTAATACTTTAGTTTAAGCTAACTTAAGTAGTTACCCCTAAAAGGTCTTTTCTAACTATCCTCTTATAGCTTCTTACTAGAGCGTTAATAATATAGATCTTAGAACTTCTTAACTTTAGTAACTATATCTCTAAGTCTTCTTACTTCTACTTTTTACTACTATAGTTCTCTATATATAGTAAGTAAAAGTCTAAAGAAGTATATACAGGCTTCTACTTTACTATTCTCTTAGTTTTCTATACTTAGACTATAATATATTACTAACTACTTAGTAAAGAACTAAAATAGTAATTAGTCCTCTTTTTACTTAATTATATTAAGCTTCTCTTAATACTAAAACTCTTATATCTCTAAGTTAATATACTATTAGTAAATAAATATAATATAGTTAGCTTAAGAGACTTCTCCTTTAAAGTTCTTTCTATAGTAGTACTACTATATTTATTAAGTATAAGAGAGTCTTATAAAGGACTACTTAATCTATTACTTTAGTATGCTCTTAAAGTATATCTAGTAACTATCCTCTATAGTTTAAATCTAATTATTAGTTTACTTAACTATAGTATTTTCTCTTAGAATCTTATAGTTATATATAGGGGGTTTCTCTTATACTTTTAGTACTATTCTACTTATAGAGCAATTAATAAGTTTTTAGAAGAAGTATTCTATTAACTCTTAATAAGCCTCCTATTATTATTTTATTATCTAAGTATAAGTATCCTATTACTACTATAATAGTAGTTAAAGTATACTTATCTTCTTACTACTATTTATATATTATTCTCTTTAAAGAGTACTTATACTATACTTATATAGTTGTTACTCTATTACTAAGGTATATTCTTAGTTATTTAAGATAGAGTAGTTATAAAGCTAGCTTTATAGGCCTATACGCCTAATTACTTTATTAATAAAGTTATTAATTATCTCTTTTTAATTAATTAGTATTACTTTTAATTAATTTAGCTTTAGCGTAAAGTTATAGGCGCCTTAGTAAAACCTTAAAAAGGATAGCTTTACGTTAAATATAGATTTCTATAGCTTATCTATACTAAAGTCTATTTACTAACTATTTAGTAAAGTATTACCCTTTTTATAAAATATTCTAACTTACGTTAGTTACTTAAAATAAAGTAGAAACTATAGAATTATAGGATAATAAGCTAAAAGCTTTAACTAGGAAAGGTCTAGAAGTTATAATAGGAGTTAATCTAGTATATTAACTATAGCTTGCTTCCTCTAAGTTCCTAAGAAGCAGAGATTTTACTATTAAGGTTAGGGTCTTAATTAGCTAAGGTTTCACTAGGTGCTTACTAGCAACCCTGCTTAGTAATCCTCACAATTTAATATCTAGCTATTTATTAATAATATAAATTACTACTTTTTAAACTCCTATAGATCGTTAGGGAACTATTATTACTAAATAGTCTTACCTTTAAAAATAATAAGGGGGGGTAAATATATACTAAGAGTAGAGATATACTTAATAATTATTATCTAGATATAGTTTTTATTATTCTAAATAAATACTAAAAGCTTCTTAGTATATCCTATTACTAAATAATCCTTTTATAAACTTTTAGTAATACTTATTTTATCTATATTCTATCTAAAGTTTATTAAGATTATTTTAACTATTAAAAGTTAGAAGATCTTAAAGAATAACTTAATATTATTAATTATAATATATTTTATACGTTTAGTATTTATTTTCTAGGTTTTTACTATTTTATAGGATAAGTTATAGTATAAAAAACCTTCTATCTACTTCTTACTAAGGAGTTAAGTATTACTACTAACGTAGAGGATTTAAGTTATAAAGATTTAGATATATTAATAGTTTAAAATAAAGCTTAATAATACTTATATAAGAACCTATATAATAAGAGAAGCTTCCTATTATACTAAGATATATTACTAACCTATATAAGCTTATTTCTTAAACCTTTTACTATTAATTCTATAATAAATAATAAAATATAATATACTTTATTCTCTTAAAACTTACTAATAAGATTTACTACTATATATAGCTATAATAGCTATAGTAATATAACTCTCGTTATATATAGCTATTTAGAGTATAGTAGTATTTTTAAAAATATTAATATTAATTATAGTAGTTAAGAAAGAAGAAAATAAAGTTAGGGATATATAGAGGGTAGTATGTAAAAACGCAGTTTTTGATGCGTTTCGGAAGTGGGGGTGTTTCGGAAGTTGGGGTGGGGTCTTAACTCCGAAATCAGGGTGTCAAGAACTCTATTCTCACATCCTACAACCGCAACTTCACTGGCCGTCTGGACGGAAACCCAGCCACTCACATCTTCCTAGCCTCACCAGAAATGGTCATGGCAAAGATATTCTCAGACGATCTCAGTTTCAACCCCACTTCAGACTCTATTGTCACCCCCTCAGGCTCTGACTTCCGCTTTAAGCCTCCAGGTGGAGAGGCTCTGCCGTCTCATGGGTATGCGAACACGGACTACGTGTACAGCCCCCCACCATCGACAGGCCGCAACGAAGTCGAAGTCCAGATCGCCGAGACGTCGAAGCGACTCCAAAGACTGGCCCCGTTCGAACCTTGGCATGGAGAAGACTTTGAAAATTGTGCTATTTTGATCAAGGTTCAGGGCACGTGCACAACAGATCACATCACGCCCGCTGGCCCGTGGTTTGCCTACCGTGGCCACCTCGGCAACATCTCAAACAACACCCTGATTGGAGCTGTGAATGCCGAAACGGGTAAGGTCAATCAAGTGAAGAACTGGTTGACCGGTGAGGAGGCGGACGTTCCCGGTACCGCGCGGGCTTATAAAGAGGCCTCGCAGCCCTGGGTCGTGATCGGAGACCATAACTACGGAGAAGGCTCGTCTCGTGAGCATGCAGCATTGCAGCCCCGCTACCTTGGATGTGTGGCTATTATGGCTAAGAGCTTTGCGAGAATCCACGAGACGAACCTGAAGAAGCAAGGACTGCTGACACTGAAGTTTGTGAAGGAAAGCGATTATGAACGGATCAGTCCTTCTGACCGCATTAGTATTGTGGGTATCAAGGATTTGCAACCAGGAAAGAACGTTGAGGTCAGGATAACGCCAACAACAGCAGGTCGAGAAAGCTTCAGCATCGAGCTGAGTCACACATTGACAGGCGAGCAGATTGAGTACTTCAGAGAAGGAAGTGCACTGAACCTGATGGCGAAGAGGAAACAGGAGAAAGAGGCTTTACTATAACGGATATATTTAGTATTTAGCCTCGTACCAATGATACGTCGACGAATCTACCAGTAAGGTCGCCAGTGCTGTGTGACGTGGCCACCCCTGTAGCGATATCCTTGCCAAACCGACTATCAGGGTCACTGACCTTGTTGCCGCCTGCGTATATCTCTCAGGGTCCTTGTGTGGGATGGATTGTTTATCTCGACGTACATAAGTTGTCTTTGCAGGCGCCGTGTTCCTATCTACCAATTACTTTAAGAGGCTCCCTTCAAAATCCCATAACTTCACTCCTAGGGCCTACCGAAGTCATCACAGTGGCACTCCCTGGGATGTATACATTTGAAGATCGTGAAACCGATTCTTCTGACCTTCTCTTATCTACTGAGATGTCAATGCGATGAAGCAAAGCTGTGATCTCAGCCAAAACAGCTTAACATCCAGTCTATGAAACGACAAAAGCAACCTAATAAAACGGCCGCACGTGTACGGTATCTTTGGATAAGGCCGACAACAAGGAAGCTATTTCATTGCTTCCCAAAAACATGGCAAGCTCGAGCGGGGCCATAAGCTTGGGGAGAAATACCACTTCGGCCTCCTCTAAACGTTCGTCCTGTGCGTCCTTTAACTTCAAATAGCTGTTACAACTGCCGTCGAAGCTACAGCTAGCCTTGAAAAGCTCTTCGATACAACTTGTATGTTGATTTGCGACGGCAAGGTGTATAGGCTGGAAAGATGCACCATCAGTTGACCAAGAATTCAACGCGGCAGGTTTCGGAGCATTTAGTAGCCTTGCAACACAGTCCGAAAATCCATAAAGACATGCGAAATGAAGGGGAGTTAGTCCGATAGCAGTAGTCGTCGCGTCTGGGTCGGCGTTCAAGTCTAGCAGTATACCCAGAGCGTCAGGCTGGCCAGCCATGACAGCAGCATGCGCTGGAGTCCGACCGTGAGAGTCGGCCGTCTCAAGTGAAGCTCCCATATTGGTTAGCCTCTCAATGATCTGCCTGCTTCCACCACAAGCCGCATGAAAGAGCACGGTGCGACCAGCATTGTCTGCGGCATTGATATCAGCAGTCTCCAGTAGCTTGCCAATTTCTAACGCAGCAGTGTTTCCATTGGCAACAGCCCTGTGGATAGGCAGCTCACCACGGGAATTCACCCGAGTTTCTGGTATGCGCTTGATGACCAAGGCGTCTATAACCTTGCCCTTGGAGGTATTCGACATCCAATATTTATCGCCCCACGACAGGTCTTGTGCATACGCGGCAAGCAAGTGCGAGAGGGTTTCCCCTGTTACAGTTGTGAAGTCCCACTCGCCACGCGACCGTCTAGACTTTTCCAAAAGATAGAGCACAACTGGAAAGTTCTCGGTCAAGATGGCTAGGTGTATAGCCATCCATCCGCTTCTGGTCCGACTTCTGACGTCTACCTTCAGGTTGATCAGCTTTTTGATGATCCGGAATTTATCTTGAGAAGTCCACTGAGCAGCGGCCCAGTGAATAGGTCGAAAGTCGTCGAATTCTTCCGCCCGACACTCAATCAGAGCTTTATTCTCAGCGGCCAAGGATTTGATCTTGGATAGATCCTTCTCATGTATAGCGCGAACCATATCTGCGTATGGTTTGTCATGGCTGATGACATCCAAGGTCAGATGTGCTGCAAAGTCCCGACCTCGTTCCGCTGATCTTGTTCTGACCCCGTCTGGGGACTGTGAAGGATTGGAAATTATTCGGCATAAGGTATCCTGATAGCAGCATTTGCGTGTTGCTGATGCGACCAGATCGGCAATATCTGTCACAAAGCTCGCTTTTGTAATGGCAGCTTCCGCGTTCACGATCGCGTACCCGGTCCCATTTGTCGAGGTGGCGGGATTTGGCTGCGGCGTAAAGAAGACCTCCAATTGTACGAACCGTCTGCCACGTTGGTTTTGTTCCGTCGTATGGATGGTCAGAAGCCCTGCGTCTCCAGATTTGTCGCATACTTCTGTTCCAGACTCGACCCCAAGTTGCGGGTTCTTTAGATATACTTCTTTGAGCTGAGTGTCGATGCACGGGTGCCTCTTATACTGCACTTCCCATTGCTTTCCGATGCGTAACAGGCCAACAGAAAGATCAAACAGGGGCTTAAGTAGCGGATCTCCGAATCGCAGTATGACAATGGTTTGACCTGACTTGGGCTCACCAGTCCGCACGATGGACTGGGTCGTGCTGAATCGATCTGGCGGATACGCCTCAATGATCCAGATTGAAGAAGACACAACGTCGTTGTAATCGCCCTGTGCGTATGTTCTGATTTCGATTTCCGGCAGAATGTAGAATGGGGTTTGTTTAACGTAGATTGTGGTGATTGTGCCCTTTCGCTGAAACCCGTCCAGGTTATTTTGCACAAATTGCACACCGTAAGGTACCATCCAAGGAATACGAGCAAATTGGTCACCCCATAGGCGCCTAAGAAATATACAAGGCGCTTGTTTTGCGACAGGCGTCGAAGGCGTGGAAACCGTGCAGTCCAGCACGGCAAAATAATCGTCTCCTTCGGGGACAATTGGGATGAGCTGCATACTTGTCCGGAGACCTTGACTTGTGATGCTGACTGGCACGCTCTCGTTCGATTCTAGTGGTGGCATCGGGCGAACGCTATTCATCTCAAGGCGTGAGAATGACTCGGGGGAGCTAGCAAGTAGTCCGTGGAGATTGTCGATTGCCGAAGCGCCTTGGGGTTCTATGGCCCAAAGAAATATAGACTGGTCGGTTGTCTCTCTCAATATCTCTTGCTGAAGACGTATAAAGGCCTTGGAGCCTTCTCCATACAGTAGTGGCATGTTGACATCGAACAAACCAAGAAGACAGTAGGCGATATCCTCCCTGCGCTTGGTTTCGCGCTTGGCAGCCCAGCGCATCTTGTCGGCTATACTGGCGTCGTGTAAGGCCATCCTGCCGGCGAGAATATCAAGGTCAATGCCAGTAATGTCAGACAAGATCCCACAAAATGCATAATTTCCAGCCTGTGTCGTGTGAGGACAATGATATCGTTGGGGTGAGATTTGTTACTTACTGTTTTCGTATCAATGTAAGACCAGTCAGAAGCATAGAATTCCACAATCCGGGGCGCGATGAGTTCTTGCAATGTCCAACCTCTAGTGAACCAACGGCTGTTCCTGAATGCGGACCTCGTTTCGTTCGCGTTTTGGGCCAAGCTAAAACTGACATCTGAAAGATACGCGAAGCATACTTTTGCTTGCTGATACCATCGGTACATCGAGTTAATAGACTCAGATAGTTCGGCGCTGCTGGCTTTGTTGATGCAGCATGTATCAACCCATAGGTATGTAAATCCCTGTCTTTTCGCCAAAATCGCTGCTCCCTTAATCTTTTGGAAACCACTGGAACTGAATAGACTGTTATCTCCGTGATCCAGCTGGCTTTCATCAACCCGAAGTGACGACGATTGTAGATCATTGAATTGCTCAAATGTCACCTCGTCGGAACTCCAAGTGTGGGACAAAATAGCATAGCTATTGGGAGGGTCTCCTAGGAACTCCACAAGACGAAGAGACTCAAGATCGCCGGTGTTGATCAGCCACATCTTGAGCTTGTACAGTGACCGCGTTTTGACTACCAGTAACGACACAGGAGTGAGTAAAACAAATGAAGCACACATAAGTCAAAACAGCGGATGAGAAAGAAGGACGACATCCAAGAAGAGGGGAAACAGAGGTTGGTAGATTTGAGGCCTTAGGCTTTCATGAAGTAAGGGATGCAACTGCATGCTGACGCAATATGTGCTACCCTGATCTAAATGCACTTCTGCTGGCCATTTGGAGCAGCCAATCGTTTGAGAAGCTGAACGAATGTGTAACCCCAACTATATTTAGCGACTGACATTATTGGCTTGCCTGGTTCCTTCATAGTCTCATTCGTACGAGTCAACGCCAAAATAGTTCACTTCCAGAACATCCTTCCTTCCATGAGCCTGCGTGCGGTTCGGTACACGGTCGCAGAATCAAGAGATCCGCCCTTCCCATAATCCGCCGCTACATCCAGAGTCCCACTTGCGTGAAATATTCTCACATCACCACCGGCACCACCGCTTGTTTGAACACACTCAGATACGACTGTGCCCTCCGCCGTGGCAGCTGCTGCCGCAGCCAGCGCAACAGTGACAGGAATGGCCTTGTGAGGTTGGTCGACCGACATCGCCCGCGCGACGAGGGTGTTGGTTTTCCCGTCCTTGGGTGGCGACACGATGGCGATCTTCGGGACACTTCCAGGTACATCGTCATTGGTCTTGGCCAGACCCATCTTCACACCAGCGGTTCGGCGAATCTTGTCCAATGTCTGCAATAATGTTGGGTGATCCTCAATCCCCTGAGGAGTGATGGTTCCCTCTACATCAAGAGTCGCAGACTGGACGAAGACGCAAGGATTACCAGCATCGATGCAAGTGACCTTCATACCCTCAACCTCATCTACCTTGGCCTCCGTGGGGAATAGCTTGCCAGTCCGTGACCCAGCCGGGTTGAGAAAACTAAGCTGCACCCTCGCAGCCGTGCCCGCGACGCCGTCGATAGAAAAGTCACCATGAGCAGCGGCCTCCTTCCCATCAAGAGGGAAGATGGACTCAATAACTTTGCCAGTGTTGGTGTTGAAGACCCGCACGGTCGCTTCCGTCGCTCCGTCAGGCACTTCAACAAGACCGGAGTCCACCGCGTAGGGGCCCACTGCAGCGCTCATGTTACCACAGTTGCTGGAGTAGTCGACGTTGGTATTCTTGATGCCGAGGGAGACAAATGTGTAGTCCACGTCTGCATCGGGGCGGTCGCTCTTACTGATGACACAGACCTTGGAGAGACTGGAAATGCCGCCGCCGAGACCGTCGAGTTGCCGGCCGTATGGGTCCGGGCTGCCGATGCTGCCGAGGAAAATGCGGTCCCACTCGGAGCGGTCGGCCGGAAGGTCCTCATGGCGGAAGAAGATGGCCCGGGATGTGCCACCGCGGTAGTAGGCTGCTAGCAAACTGCTCTGGGGGCGAATTTGGAGCTTGGTGGATATCGACGCCGCTGCAGAGAAGCGACCTGATGATGTGGTGAATTGTCCCAGCGGGCGGGCGCTTCGGCCGCTTAAAGCTCTGATTGAAGCCATTTTGCCAGTGAAATTAGTTGTCAAAGATTGATTCACCAGAAGGCACTCACTGAGCATTAAGGGGATGAAATCCGGATGGAGTGCAACGCAATAACCGAGACGGGTTTAGCCCGTGTTTCCGGTCTCCGAGGTTGGCTCTTCGGTTACATCCGATACCTCAATGCCGGCTTTACGTGTAGGCGCCTTCAATGATTGCCGCGGTCATCGGTGTAATATTTCCAACCTCACTCATGAATGACTTGCTGCCCGTTGCATATCTGAAAGAAGTGATGCTTTTGTTGGCGAAACACATAGTCTTGACGAAGTTGTGGTTTGAACAGGGGTGTTTCGCTACTCATAAAACTTCTGCGGGTTTCTCACCGTGACCTTCCCCCATGTCTCCTCGCTTCCGATCCAATTTCTGAGATTTCTTACAATCAGCTCATTGTCGATTACTCGGAACTCCTCGATGGCATCTTTCCCTCGTTTCAAGCGATCCTTGCCGTCGCCGGTGTGTGGCCAGTCACTGCCCCAAATTAACCGATCAGGTACTCTCTCAGCCAGGGCCTTGATAACCGGCTCCATGTCGTCGTATCCGGACTCTGCACGGCTTGAGAGTCGATACAGTCCTGAGATTTTGATGATCACTTTTGAAGCTTCAGCTAGTCTGACTAGAGACCCGAACCCGGGCTGTTCGGTCGGATCAATCGCCTGCGTTCTACTGGTTGGCTCTAGTGTAGAGGAGCCCCGCAGGCGGCAGTCCGCCGACATGGTCGGCGATGACTTCGACTGGAAGGTCGGATATGGTATCAAATAGATCTGAGTCGAGTTAAAAGACGTTTTATGTCAAGATGAATGTATGGGCACGGTACCATCCCATATTGACGCAGCGCAAAAGAGCTGAACCTTCCAGTTGGGGAGGACCTTGATCCTTGCGGCTGTTTCGACGACCACCCTGCGGAGAGCTTCAACGTCGGTACTCTTTCCATCGGCTTGCATATTGATCCGAAGCCCACGGATACCTAGGTTATTCATTGCCCAAAGTTCTTCATCGCTAGTGTTTGCGGTGTCAACCACCGCAATACCTCGGGGAGACTGAGCCCCATCATCGCGAAGCTTTCGCAGCAAATGCAATAACACAGTGTTATCGCTGCCATATGGCGATGGTTGAACCAGCACAATGTTGAGCGCTTTGTCTTTGGTCAAACTTGAGCTGAAGTTCAAGAGGTGCTGAAGGGTCGCTTGGGCCGGGGTGTAAGCCCGGGATGCTGCGAAGGGTCCGATTGCTGAGTCAAAGACATGAACATGCGTGTCCCAGCAGTTGGCCGAGAGACATGGCGCGGCCGATTTCGGTTTGGGTGGGCTTAAGAGAGTTAGGAATCAGCTCAGTGTTGAATCCGATAGCTTACTTCATTGTGGCCTTGCTAGCAAATGCCCTACCCAGACTTGGTTTTTGCCTAATGGGGACAGAAAAGGCAGTTGGTATTCTGTAATTCTTCCGAGGAGACGCAGCAGCAAACATGACGCGCAGGTGCATCCCACTCACTTGGGTGTGGTGCTACAGACAGTGAGGGGCGAACGGGTAAAGCCCGTCATCAGCGGCGTTCTCCCGAACCCAGCGAAGCCCCACTCTCTGCACGGGGTCTTCGGATCGATCCGACGGAGTGACCCCGAATTCTTTCACAGGCTCTTGTCCTTCTCAGACCGAAGACAGTATGCCCCGGAATACGATCGCGACGAATTTCTCATCAATGGAGGAGACTAAGATTGAATTGAAGTGAGAGCATTACAGTCTTTATCATTCATGGCTGAAGACACGACCGCCGACGGGGCCTCTCCATCTTCATCACCGGCTCAGGCCGACAACATCCCGACGCCTAGCTCCAACCCCCGGACACGCTCAACAACCCATCGGCGGGGGCTCAAACGTGGAGTCGCAGCGTGCGAGAGGTGTCGGAGAAGAAAGCAAAAGGTAAGAAGGGCTCCGACTTTACCAGCCTGAAGATGTCTAGCAACTGACAGGGGCTCATGCAAAGTGCGACGGACAACTTCCGATATGCGGGCAATGCTCGGCGGCAGGCACGCCATGCGTACCTTCGGAGCGCTTCCTTGTCCGTGTAGCCAATGTTGACTGCGAATGTGATCGGCTCCGAAGTCAAGTGGGGAATCTCACCGCGCAGCTGGAGGCGTTGATGGCTGCGGTCGCCAACGGAGATGTTGCAACGGACTCACTACACCCACCAACTACAAATAGCCTAGACACAGGTGCCGGTCAACATTCATCTCATCAAGGGCACGGTTTGGAAGGAATACATACCGATCGTCTACTACGTCCTACATTCTCAGGAGCAGGGACATCGAGGACTGGAGAAGAGAGTCTTCTAAACAGCCCGTCCCGTCTGTGGGATGGTGTTTCGACCGGATGAACGCTGGAAGGTCCCGTATCTGTGATACACCCAAGCTTACAGGACAACAACTACTTGGTTGAGGGCTTTTTCAGTCGTCGATGGCCTCAATTTCCTGCCCTACACAAACCCACATTTCTTGAGAAACACTACTTACCTTTCTCCCAAGGCGAGGCAGTCGGTGACTTGTCCCTATTCCAAGCTAACATCGTCCTGGCGATCGCAGCATCGGAAAGAGCCCGCACCGATGAGCGACACAGGCAGTTGCAAGATGACTTCTTCCAGTCGGCCACCGCCAGCCTGGGAGGTGCGCTAGCAACGGATGACTTTGACAGCGTTCAGTGCCTCTTGTTGCTCTGTATTTACGGCAACAACGAGCCCCAGTCAGTCAACTTATGGTACGCGATAGGACTAGCCCTACGGCTTGCTGTAGGCATGAACCTGCATCGCGTCGAGACAATCGCCTCCAAGGAACCTCTTGAAGCAGAAATGTGCAAGAGGCTTTTCTGGTGCGTCTACACTATGGACCGGGGCATCTCAATGTCTCTCGGCCTTCCTCTCGGGATCCAAGATGCAGATATCACCATGCCACTACCCTTATCTCTGTCCGATGACGTTCTAGCCAACCCATCTCAAGAAACGCCGTTGAGCTTCGGCCCTGATGTGAACGATCTGTCAACATTCCTTCACATCATCGAGCTCCGCCGTATCAATGCTGATATCTATAAATCACTGCACTCAGCGGGAGACACGAACCTCGCAGGGAGCAACATCGACGTTATCCGAGTTCAACACCACACCAGACTGAACCAATGGCTCATCTCGGCCCCTCGTTACTTGGTCCCGACATCCATGCACCAAACACCTGAATGGTTCCAAATCGCCTATCACCAAGCAATTATGAACCTCTACAGGCCATCACATGCGTCGCCAGTCAGCACCATCGAAGCCCTGCGTCATTGCGCGGACTCTTCAATAAGCCTCATCAGCTGTTATGCGGCGCTCTACGCCAAGAACAAAGTCACGTACACATTCGTGGCGCTTACGTCACTGTTCATGGCGGGCGTTACCATGCTGTACTCACTCAGAGCCAGCGCTGCCTTGCGACAGGAACTCACGCGTGACGTGGTAGAGTCCAACATTAGGTCGTGTACGACACTCCTTCGGGATATATACCATGGAGGAGCGGTCGTAGAGAGAAGCGTGGGGATTATACAAAGATTGGGAAGGGCCACTCTGCCCTTCTTCGAGAGCAATCTTGACCCTGCCGATAACCAGGTTGATACGGAGTTCATGTCTTGGTTTGGTCTAAAAGGTCATCATCCAACAGATCATAGTTCGGCTCAGCCGACGCCAAGCGCTGATATTCCTTGGAACGATTTGTTCGAACATGGGTTTGATCTTGGAAATATCTACTGCGGCGATGTATTGATATAGCATGGTGTACATAATTCTTTTGATGGCCAATGATAAGTCTCTCGGACGATCAAGTCAATTTTTACACGGCGTCTGCGTGGTCTCCGATTCCCTGATTCATGAACTATGAGTCCACCAAAGCCTTTCTGCTGCGAGAGGTGTTGTCTGACTTCATGCCAAGCATCTATCGGAACTGATCCGATGGCAACAGTGCTTCTAGGAACGAAGGACTATCTGCTTGCTCTTGGCATGCTGGGACGATCTCGTTGAAAGGTTGGACTGAGTTGCGGGACAAGCCCGTCACCCTAGCTGGTTCTTGGACACACTTATCTCAGATTTGCGATGGAAATAAGGTTGATACAGTTTTGATCTACCAAGTAACCCGCTTCTTCCCCGCTTGACGCTTCCCCGGACTTAGTTCTGGCGCCATGGAGACAGCCTAAGCTCATAACCCACCGCGTTCATAGGCTGCTTGGTTCCCCAGGTTTTCTCAACCCCGCGGGGAACCTAGCAAACATGCTATTCAATAATCATGCCAAGGATCACGAGCATGAGGGTGTATCCGAGCGGGGTGCACATTTGAGAGCCGTCTCAGTGTATTTAAGACGTCAGGGTGAGGTGAGCTACGAGAGATGTTCCTCCTCATAGATCAGCAGCCAGATAGCTTCAAGCCTCGTGACTGCCTCTCAAGCTCTCAGGCTTCAACATCTTCATATCTCAGAGCATCATCCAAACTTTGCCAGAAATCAGGCCTCCTGTTGTGGCGTTTCGTTATGGGGTGCTTCAACACTCACGCTTTGGGGACGAACGACCCACCGGAAGTGCGGAACTGGCGCATCCATTTCATCGCCCTCGTGGCTTCCATGTCAGCTTTAGCATGTAATACTGCCTTCTATCTTTAGCCATACGAACTGGAGCAAAATCTCTAACCCATGCAGTGGGCTACGACAGTGCCGTGATCGGTGGGACGATGGCTGTTGACTCCTTCGTCAGGGACTTTGGCCTCCTCGATGCCACGCAGTCCAAAAGGGATGAAGTCCAAAGCAACATCGTCTCCACATTCTATGCAAGTTGCCTATCCCCGAATCTCTCCAAGGCTAATCTCATTGAGGCTGATAATGGAGCTGACCTCATCGCTTCTAGGCTGGTTGCTTTTTCGGCTCGCTCTTCACCTTCCCTATTGCTGAAAAACTAGGACGCAAAAGAGCCATCCTCATCGCGTCCTGCGTCTTTCTTCTTGGCGGTACAGTAATGACAGCATCTAATGGCACTATGAATATGATCATTGGCGGTCGCGCCGTCGCTGGTTTAGGCATCGGAGCCTGTGCCCTCGTTGTGCCAGTCTACATCGCCGAGACAGCCCCACCATCCATCCGAGGCCGTCTTATCGGGATATTCGAGATTGCGTCTCAAGGAGGAGGGATGCTCGGGTTCTGGATCAATTACGCAACCGATCAGATTGTGGCCAACGACGCCAAGACGCAGTGGATAGTTCCTCTGGCTTTCCAATTGATACCTGGGGTTCTCTTATTTGTCGGCATGATGTTCTGCCCCGAAAGCCCTCGGTGGCTGGCTAAGGGCGACAACTACGAGTCAACGGAACGCGTGCTGACCATGATCCGAGGGCTTTCAAGCGATCATTCTTACATCAGACACGAGATGGGGGAGATACGGACCCAGATTGAGCAACGAAGCACCACGAGAATGAGCAAAACCGCCAAGGCGAAGAAGTTATTCCAAAAAGGTGTTCGGAACCGCCTAGGTATCGGGCTGGCTCTGATGTTCCTCCAAAGCTTCACTGGTGTGAACATTCTTATGTATTGTGAGTCGAAAGTTCCCTAGAGCTGATTCAGAGGTGATGGAAGTCTGATGTCGCTTTAACCAACAAATGGCACCATGCTAATGAGCCCGCGATCATCTAGATTCCCCTCGAATTTTCGAAACACTCGGCGTTACTGGAACCTCCGCCAAGCTCTTCTCGACCGGGTTTTATGGAGTTGCAAAGACCCTCGGTATGATCACCTTTACAATTCTCGTAATTGAGAAGGTTGGGCGACGCAAAGGAATGATATGGGGTTCGGCGTTAGGGTGTATCCCGATGTTTTACATTGGATCGTACGTCATGAAAGCCAACCCCATCGAAGCAGCAGCAGCTGGAAGACCCGTCGCTAAGGACGACTGGGCATATCTCGCCATCACTTGTGTTTACATCCATGGATTCATCATCACGGCGACATGGCAGGTAAGCGACATGTTCAGTTGAAGGAATGCTACTTCACAATAGACAGCTAACCGAGCAACAGGGGATTACATGGACGGTCTGCTCTGAGATATTTCCCCTGGACATCCGCATGCTGTGCGTAGCTCTCACGACAGCAGACACGTGGGTCGGATCGTTCATAATCGCACGAACAACACCGTACATGATTTCTGATCTGGGCTACGGAGCGTACTTCTTCTTTAGTGCTATCCTAGTCGGCATGGGTATTTGGGCATTTGCCTTCGTCCCAGAAACCAAAGGTATGATGCACTTGGGACGTTCCCGATGTCTTGGGAAGATAAATGCTAATGCTCCCCATTTCCAGGAATTTCGCTTGAGGACATGGACGCTTTATTCATGAGGCCTACTCACAAGATTGTTTGGGCTCAACTGCGGCGGAAGCCCTTCCCCACGGAGCGAGTGGAGGCCGAGGCAGATGTTAAGGATCTGGAAGTTGAGGAAATTGAGAAAAGATGATTTGGCGTACTCAGTGCATGTCGGACCAGATGGGTTTTGTGGAAGGTGAAACGCCTGGTGTGGTATCAAAGTATTGCCTTCAGATTGTCCAGCAGTTTCTGTTATCTTGAGTTCCAACTACATACAAAAGACCAATCATCTCCACAGCTAAGATGACGAACTTGCTATCATGGATGCTGACGGTAGCAATCGCTTACCAAGCGACTACGAAATGCATTTTCCGGCCCGTTAAATGCACTGTGATCCATCCGCTCTGGTAGTTGTTTCCATAGAGCCTTGATCACTTGATGAAGCCCGGAATGTCCAATGGGAAAGTAAGGTAATGCCTTCTCATAGAAACAAAGTGCACGAGCAGCGTGTCCATTCTGCACATCTGCCCTCGCTCTCAGTCTATCCGTCACCCACCAGTCATCTAGATTGTCAAAGTCTTTATTCGAAACTTGGGTGTTTTCATTGGAGTCTAGGTAAGGACTTCTTCGGCAGATATCGTCGTGATAATCTTTCTCTGCCTCCTCTTGCAGGATAAGGTGATACAGTTCGTCATCATCCCAACTAATCCAGTCGTCTAAAATCATATGGTGATCGATCGAGGTAGCACCTTGAGAGCCAATCAAAGTTGCATTTGCCGCCAAGAGTACAGCTGCATATTGAGTTTCATCTTCTGAGATGGCAATGCGGACATTGATGACCGGCTCGCCTCGGGGAGCAGGAGGAATGCCTTCCAGTTTCAGGGTGGCGATCCTCTGTTTCTTCGCCGTGGCGACAAAACCACCTAGTACGATTGGAATTGTGACGACTGTCTGGTTGTCGAGAGTGGTTGTGAAGTTAAGTATCTTCGCTGTTGGAATGGGCGTGTTTCGCTGAACCATCTGATTGGTAACACCGCCGGCAATCCCGACTCCGATGGAGCGGGGAAGAACCATAGACATGTATTGAACTTCTCCGCATGCTCTTCCCGTGAGTATCCTGGAAGTCATGGCAGTTCCCAGAGTGACTGTCTCGTGCCACTCGCTGTGGACGAAGTACTCGACTGAAGAGTTGTAATTGAAGAACTCCTCCAGCAAAGCACAGATGGCCGGATGCTGTGTATATTCACCAGTCATGATGACCCGTGGAATGTCCCCCCTCGTGAGATTAGCCTCCTCAATTACATGCCCAACGAGATCGACGACTTCTTTGGCAGAGTTTCCTTTGGCTCTATCATCGAGCTCATACGCAAAGGGTCCCGAAAGCTTGGCTCAAGTGGTCGTCCATCGATGAGGAATAAACTTCGACGACTCCCTGGTCAATGTCGATAACCGAGACTTCCAAGTTCTCTCTACCCATATTGAAAATCAGGAAGGGTTCTTCGTCATAGAGTCCGACATCCAACTTGTGGCCTCTGGCTATAGATGTGAGAGCGCTAGAAACTCTGAGCACGTCAAGTCCAACCTCTTCGCCGAGTTGCTTCAGAAGTGCACGTATTGGATCAGATATCAAAGCCTCTGGGACGGCAATAACAGTCGTTTTTGACGATTCTCCAAGCCAGCTTTCTGCTATCGTTTTGGATTTCTGTAGGATAGCCAGGAGGGTTTCGTTGGATAACAAATTCTCGCCAAAGTTCTTCGGATCCGGCAGTGGGTTTTCAAACGTTCTTGCCATGAAGAAGTCCGGCTCGTCTTTATGGCAAACCATGTGGCTATCTACGATAAGCCTTCAATATCTGAATCATTTCTCGGGATAAATAATACCTTGAATCAAATAGTGCACTCTGCAAACTTGGTTCCTGTCCAGATAAAAAGACGTCAGGTGAAGTTGTGTCTTCTGGGAAGGGTGTCCACTCTAGTACTGGATTAGTGTTTGAATTCCCGAGTTCTCCATCGCATGACACAAACTTGTGTTTCCGTCTGGTATCTTTCTGAGGCCAGGCCACGCCACCCCAACAGTCGAGTGCGAGCGTCCGATGTTCTGTTGATTCAGGTTGAGCCAAAGTCCCCCAACTTCAACATTGATAATGACTCACAATGACAAACACGTTAGGATACTCTGACAGACCACCCCAACATTCTACCGCGGTTGCAAAGTGTATGGTTGAAAAGACAACGATGAGCGTCGCAAGTACGCCGAGACCACGACCAGAGTGGCGGTTTCGCTCCATGATTATCGCCAATTGGTGATGAAGGTGGGCGGTGTCTTGTTTCTGGCAGTAACGTAGTTGGCTACGCGCGTTTACCAAAACATAGACATGGAGGTGAATCGAGCATATATGAAGACTCCATGTGCTTACGGTGTCAACATCTACCAGTCAGTCGTGGTGAAGCCAGATTTCTCATGTACAACAGACTTGTCCTCCTTTTCAAAGTAGGTACTATTTCGGGCAAGGGGCGCTCACTCATCGCTTGGGAAATGGCCCGTGCGAGGGCGTTGAGCGATGCCGTTTTCTGCCCGTCTATTGTGGGCTAGGAAGTCCAGGCAGCAGCGGAAAGAACACGAGGCGCTGCAGGAATGATCCAACTTGCTGCAGCCCGAATCAAGTCCGCTCGAAGGCACTGATAGCCAGCAACCTCAGTAAATGTCGTGTTATTTTCCTAAAAATCAAGGAACCATCTTTCAAATGTTCGGTACATGGGAGAAAGAAAACCAATTGGATCCAGCGTGCAGGTCGTTCAAACCAGGACAGCTTTCAGATTGAGCCAAACAGAGCTCTGTTTATCCCAGGCCGCTGTCACCTCAGTCACCCCTTACAGCCAACCTCCTTTTCCGGCCAACGTTGCCCGGGCACAACCCTACCAAAAGCCGTCAGAATCCTTTCTTTTGCTCATGAATATGTCCAACCTGAAACTCACTTGTATTCCCAATTAGTGTATTTCGTGTGCCCACCATTGCGGCACTTTATGGCTTCGGACTCCATGCCGCCCATGCACTCTTTTTGGCTGATGTGACGGCTTCTTTGGCCGGTGCCAATGAACTATGACAACATGAGGTCAGAAACGGGTCTTCATTGTTGAATCAACCACGGCGTTAATGGTGTCATTTGATCGCGCTAGATGGCGATATATACTGAAAGTCGCAAGTAGACGCATTCAGACATGGACGAACCTTCAATTCAAAGTCCCATCTCCTGCCGCTTTTGTCTTCAACGCACTTCGTCTTGAATTGATCCGGGGTGAAATCGCCCGCGAATTCGGCGCACACAGAATCTATGTTGACGTTTCTGTTCCTCCAGCTATACGAGCCTGGTAGATACGCGTCTCGGAGGCATTTGCCGAAGGCTCCAAAAGTGAAGAGCAAAGTCATGAAGATGTATGTAGGCAACATCGTTGGTGGTAGAAAGAAGAGGGAAAGCCTGAAAAGTACGCTGAGGGTTTGCGAAGGGAGCTTGGTTGACTGGACCGAGACGAATGCGGTTTTACTGGTTTTATCTTTCAGGGAGCTCTTCCAACAGTAATAATTATGTCGCCGGAAAGAACGAGGAAAGTCGAAAGTTTGCTGACGGTCTTGTTGCACATCTATCAGAAGATCATGATCTCTCAAGCAAGGGGTCATCATACCGTCAAGTGCTTTGTTGACTTGGCAAACCTTGGCGCCTCCAGTGCCACAAGTGGGCGGCCCAGCCAGTCATTTTCTCACTTGCTGCTTTGTAACTCAAGGGATCTTCCATGCTTGCAGAAAGCCGTGAAGGACGATGGACCCAGATGTTAACCCAGGAAATGGAATGTCAAACACCGACCTTTTGTTCCTTGACTTCGAGGAAAACTGGGCGCATGGCTGTCCTACTTCACGCTGTTTTGTTGTGGTAAATCGAGGCGCCATTACGCCGGCTGTGCCAGCGCAACGACGATACTTGCGCTTCCAAAGGACAATGCGGCTTGGGGTATTACAGAATATGGCGACATCTGCGGGCAGGTCACAGTCAGAAGCGCCCCTTTGGAAATTCAACATTGTCGTTTTATAATATGGGTTAAGAGGTACATAATTTGGGCAAGTGAGCTATGCTCAATGCCAGTATGTGTGATTGCATCTTCCGGTTTTTGTCTCAAGGGAATATAGAGCACTATACTATTATGATATCTTATGGGGCTTGTGATCACCCGGTCCCAACGGTCTCTAGCCGCCGACGAAACCAGTAAGTCCTGCCGCAAGTGAAATAGTGGCCATTCATGACCGAGCGTTCCCCATAATGATATGAGACTTCTCTATTCCTCTTCACCCTTGTGAAGGTATTCGGCAGTCACTTTCTACGACACCGCTATATTAATGAAGCAAAAGGTTCACACCCACCTAGACAGATCGCAGCCCAACTCATTGTTGTGGGCGTCCCCTGGCATGCACAGGGGCGGACTGGCCCGAAGCATTGCCTGCGCGGGCTAAGATTGTCGGATTTGTTTCCTTTCGCGGGCTTACTGCTCGTCCTCGTTTGGAACATATATACTGTGTCGTCAACGGTAATTTTCACAATTCGCCTTTCTTATGAACGCCTTTCATGTCCTCAACGATACATGCTTGTGTTATAAGGTGTGGTTTTCCCGAGAGGGCTGATAGCTTTGAACCAGAAAATTTGTTTGTCTTAGTGAAATCTTGAATTTATCGTCTAGTTTATAACGTAAGACACCCTAGGATCTCTTTTTCTACACCTCGACTGTTCTCTAGAAGCCGCTGTACCCGGGTGATTTCCACGGCCGTCGAGTCTAATGTATTGCCTTTCATCTTCCTGCGATTGGTCCCTCCCGAATACACAAGGGCTGCAACAGTCAGTCCGTTACTAGGGTCTCTAGAGTCGTTAACATTTTTCGTCATCGCAAAGTCACGTCTTGCATTTTGGAGTCTCCTAACGACAGAAAACTCTCAATTCGATGAATACCGAGCAGACCCAGACGATCTTTTGGGCTTCGTAGCTGCTTGAAACTCTTGATTTATACTTTATCAAAGATTTGCCAACCTGAAGAATTCACTCCCGGCTCATGATAAATTTCCCGAGGTTCCTTCACGCGATCCCAGTAGATGGTTTATACACAACAAACTTGACTCACCAGCGTTTCAGACACAACAAAATGAACGAAGACAGGAATGGGGGTAGTGATGTAGCAATATTCTTCACACTTTGGAAGTGCCTCTTTCTTCCAGATGCATGCTCCCCGATTACGAACGTCTACAAGCCTCCCGTGTCGCTGTCCTTCGTGGGTCTTTTTCAAGTGTACCAGCTCGTATACGCAGAAACCAATAGGTCGCAGGTGACAGTCTAGTGCTATAGTAGTTTACTGTTCTAAACTAGCGACTTGCTGGTGGAACGGGCTCCATTCCCACGATTGTGGGATAGGTTCTAGCAAGGAAGAGGTCGTGCATCCAAATACCGGATTGCCGATGATACGTCCCTTCACGACAGCCTACCTTTATATCAAATATTTGTTTGTTCACAAAAGTCTACACAACGATAAGACCTCCCATCCACGACGCCAACCGTATAGATGATCAGATCTTGCCAGATCAGGTGCCCCTTTCCACCCAAGCCAATTCTTGAGCGCTTGTGTTCTTTGTGGAGGAAGACATAGACACCGCATGTTAGTTCCTCTCCTTTAAAGTCTTTATACTAATGACAAGCAGCAGAGTGTATCAAAAGCCTTGAGCTGTTCCAACCATGACTTTCTCTGCGCGTCATCTCCGTCCAGTAGCACTTTGAAACTATTTGCAATAAGAATATTATTAGGGTTCAGCACAGTCTAGAGACAAAGCAGAGAAACGATTCCATCTCATCTTCAGACTTGAAGGGCCTCTTCACGGACCGTCGAGCTTCAAGGCCGCCCTCTCGAAAAATGCAGATCACATTCGCGTTTTTTGCTGCCGTCGTCCATTGTTCTCCGAGCAGCACCTGCGATTGCTACCGACGACAGCTTTTATATGCAAAAGCTGATGACAGAGAGACCTGTTTTGCTCCCCGACATGGTTGAGATGTAAATACTTAAAGCTGGAGTACATAACTGGCGCCCGTTCCCATCATCTCCTTTTACAAAGCAATGTCCTTCAACGACTGCTTGCTTCGGCAAGCTAGCAGTAGCATCTGTTGCCAGTAAGTGTTCATAGTGAGCTAGCTGCGCTCGCATTTCATCCTACACCATCGCAACACTTACATGGCTGTCACCTCTGTCCATCCCTCAGCGATTATTAGCAGAACAGACACAAGTGCCTCGCGTTCTGTGGTGATAAATATTACCTAACTTCAACCAGCACGCAACTCAAGATGACCAACAAGACTGATAGGAATTCCTAATGTTCTAACTCTTGAGCGACGAGCTTTAATTGTGACCATAATAGATTTTAACGCCTCAGAGTATTTATGTGACAAATATGAGATCTCGTCTGCTGGGTTCGTGCCCCTGGAGTCTGAATGAAGAGATCACTGGACAACTATAAATTCACTCAATCGTCTTCTTCTTCAGCTGGCAAGCAAATGATGCACATCGAAGCAAATTGTCTTGTATGTTGACTCGAAGTACTGCTGCTCTCACGACTGGTGCGTATCTCGAGAGGCAGCCTGACCTCGCAATTCAGCCAGGCGGCTATGAACGCCTGGCGTATCACATACCCCAGACATGGAATACTCTCAAGCAGAGGATCGACGACAGAAACAGCGTCTTCGCCAACTCTCCCTTCCCGTGTTATTCAGGGGTGGAATTTACGAACCTAAGTCCGTGTGGTTGATGTCTGGGGACAATGTACCAAAGCACACAAATTCAACCAGAAGCGATCCCTTGGTGTTTGTCAAGAGAACGAGGTGCCAACCGGAAATATATACACGTAAGTATGCAAACTTTAACAGGCATAATATGCGCTTCCACTCTCAGGACGAAGTTATTACTCCCGGAACACCAAGTTTACTTCGAAGGCAAGACACACAAGTATCCACACGCAGTCGAACCCTCTCCCGAAATTGTCGAGCAAGATATTTAAGGTTCCCGTGAAAATCTCAATCCAATCTCAAAAGCCAATGGAATCTGCGGGTGTTGGACTTCAATGGGAGACAAAGTTCCCTCCCAAACAGGATGGTCTGGATAAAGCCACAGGACCACATTTCCATCGCCGCCTTCTCTGGACCAACCACCAATATTCTCATACGTTCTATCCGTCATCCATCTGTGGCGTTCCGGGGGTATTCAGTCCTCAAGGCGGTGAGCATTCGTGCCCAAGAAGCTATTCCCCCGTTCTTTGTTGCATAATGAGTCTGGGAAGTCACCGCCTCAACACATGGGGGCCTATTCAAAGACCCTAAGGTGCCTATCTATTCCTCCCACAAACACAGAATCCATTTGGTAGGTCATTTTCCGACCTTCTTGCCATAGGCTCAAAGAAGTTCCGAACACACAAGACACTTGCGTATACCATCAGGTCCCTCGTAAGCCACATCGCCACCGCCTTCCGTCCCTGGCGTCTGGCAGGTATTCCAGACTCGTCAAGATTATGGAGGCAGGTTACGGAGGCAAAGCAGACTTGGACAAAGTCTCACGGACACCTATGGCCCTAATGAGACTGCAGACAGCTCCACGGACTTGCGCGCCAGGGCGTTGAACTTAACAGAGAAGACACGTCTTTCATGGATTGGCCAGCCCTCCCAAGTCAGAGTGGCCGCTGGCAGCTATTTATGGTACTTGGAAATAAAGAGAGCACCGTGTAGAATGTTCTTGATGACTACATCGGAGAAAATATACTGTTCGCTTACGAACATCTGCTGTGATAGTTGCTCTCAGCTACAACTACTCAAAGAACAGGTTCTTTCTCCATTTGTAGACCCATAGACAGATATTAATTTCACTGAGCAGGCGAGAATTCGGATCAAGAATCAGGAATTAGATCAAATGGCTGCTACTTTTCGCATCTATGTCCGGTACGCGTTGCATACAAAAAGGCATGGTATCATACATCATCTCCATCGGCAAAGCCAGACCCCAGGGCGCATCGACCTAGCGACGGCCAGATTAAGGATTATCCAAAATATTACACGAATATATGTTCTCTCCCGCCTGATGGGGAGGCAGGCACATATGCAAACTATATCATCATGGCCCAGGCCAGGACACCAGCGAGAGCGCCACCGATGGAGAAGACAGCACGACCGGCGGCGTTGACCTCCACGTGAGTCGGCGTGTTGGTGGGTGCGGCGCCGCCGGCGGTACCAGTCGGGGTGACGGGACCGAGGCCGACATTAGCGCCGCCGTTGATGGTAGCGGAGGCACCTGGGGCCTTGACAGTGGTGGCGCCACTGGGGCCTTCGGTCTCGCGGTCGTCGTCGGAGGCGCTCTTGGTGGGAGTGGCCTTGGCAGTAGCAGACTCCGCCGCGGAGGTCTTGGTCTCGGCAGCAGAGGTCGTGCTAGGAACAGCAGGCTTGGTTGTCGTGCTGGGCTTGGGCTCCTCCTTGACGCCGCCCCAGGGCTCGCCAGTCTTGGGGTCACGGTACCAGTTGGAGGCCGGGTCGCCGAGACATTCGCCAATGGTGGTGAACTCGAAGCCCTTGGCCTTTGCGACATCGATCATGTACTGGACGAAGCCGTTGACAGTGAAGGTGTGGATGTCGTGGGCCAGGGAGATGAAGGAATCGCTTGCGGGGTTTCCACCGTTGACGGCGCCGGAGTAAGTCTGCTTGGAGTTGACACCGTTATCGACCCAGTCCTTGGTATCCAAGTTGTAGTCCATCTAATTGCCATTAGTAACATAACATCGAACTGGTGAAGTTTGTTACCTACCACGTGGTAAGAAAGGTCATTCAGCGTGGAAATGCAAGCGCTGCCGCAGTGGGTGTATGGAGGGCGGAAGTAGGTGGGGATGACACCAAGAGTCTTGGAGAAGACCTCTTCGTTCTTGACAAGCTCCTCAACCTTCTCATCATGAGAGATGGTGTCGAAGTCCTTGTGGCTCCATGAGTGACTGCCGAGCTGGTGGCCAGCATTGAACATGCGCTTCAGAACCGGGGTGTAGGCGGCGTTGGAGATGCCGTTGTTGCCGTTTGTGCCGACCAAGAAAAAGGTAGCCTTGATGTTTCCGTTCTTCTCCAGGGTGTCGAGAACCTGCTCGGTGTATTCTCCTGGACCATCATCGAAGGAGAGGGCGACCTTGCCCTTCACGGTGCACTGGGTAAGATCGACTCCATACGGGACACTGCCAAAACGGGGACGCGGGATGTCTCTGGTGGAGAGAGCAGACGATGACTCGAAGGGAATGGCCGTGGCCAAATCTCCTGAGGCGACAATGGCCGCCAGGAGCGAAAGTGAGTGTACTCTAACAAGCATCGTTGCGGTTGAAGGCGGTAGAAGCGAATGACTGAGGTGATGGTAGGCAAGGTATCGTAGAAGCAGCCTCACCTTCGAGGGAGGACGAGATACGCTTATATCTAAACCTTCCACGCCAAGGGAGGTGCCCACCCACGCCTTATGAATGCATGACAAGCCCCGGGGATAATGGGAAATGAAATGCTAGACAAACCTGCCGGTTGGCGTGAGAAGAGAAGGCTGGGTAGAAGGTAACCGTCGAGTCCGTGGGCAACGCCCAACGGCGGCCGAGTACTCGGGCGAGATGGGGCGACAGGGTACATGGCTTTCGTCTTGACTACCCCAGAAGCGGAGGATCGCACGCAAGGGGGATGTCCGTATGAACAAGGTGTCTTGCAACTTGCAGGCACTGCTATCCGTGGGGGAGCTATGGGCTATGCTATGGCTTGATGTCGTGCGAGAGGAAGAAAACAAGGCCCAAGTGTCGATGCGCCAGCGCCGGCGCCATCGTGGAACCTCCACCGGGCAGACCCCTCTGCGGGGACTCTGGTGGGATCGTCTTTAGAGACTTAGACGAAGAAGAAATGAGGGCCAAGGAAACCGTATCGGCCTTTGTTGGAGAGCCTGCGCTGCTTAGATGCCGACGACCTCGCGTGCTGCCCCTGACTGGAATAGTAGGTTGAGGAGACAATACGAGCATTGGCAACCCGAGTGACTGGACGTCAAAATTGCAGTCCCGACGGTGTGCGCCCGAAGCACTTGGCGCTAGAGACCCGGGATCCTTTTTTTACTCATGAGCTTGTACCTTTTAGGGAAGACGGCGAGCATCGCGACAGGCAGCCAGGCAGGGCAACACAGGGGACAATGACAAAGAGATCATCGGCAACGGCTTTGTGTGGAAGGGAAGGCGGCGGGAGCGGCGTGGGGCCAGCAGCAGAGGGAGTTGGTTGGATGCTGTTGAGGCTTGGAGGCTTTGACGAGGTGCGGTACTTTTCCTTCGGGCGTCGTAATAGGGTCCTCCCAGCTGGGCGATGTCATCCGGCAAACTCGTGGGAAAGAAGGGTGTGTGAAGGTGCAGGACTTGGCGCATTAGAGTCGTATGAAAGGGGACTGACGCAAGGGACGCGGTTGCTGTGATTGGGCGTCAGCATCAAGTATCCTCGCTGTCGCACATCGCGAGATGGGGACCAACCCAGTTGCATCTGCAATTGAATGCGAGTGTGCCTGTGAGGATTGGAAAGCTGATCCCGTGGCAGCGGTGTGTTTCCCGAGCGTGCAGGGGATTTGGCGCTATTCGGGGAAAAGAAGGGAGATCGTCTGGCGTGGTTGCGTCCTTGAGGCCCTTGAGAAGAGACTGCAGTCAGTACCTGCAGCGTAAGATGACTGAGGGCGAAAGCGCAGGAGGGGGCAGTAAGCACGGTGCGGCGATGGCGTGGCTGGTATTGTCCGTGGTGTCGATGCGCCGTTCATCTTAGCTTGGGGGGGTGTTTGAGACGAACGATGGATTAGCGTCTTCCATTGCTTCTTTTCGTGGATTGTTTTTGTCATGGTAGGCCGTCTTTCTCTCTCGTTTCTGTTGGTGTTGATGCCACCGGCTGTCGTCCGACTTGCGCAAGCCCTTGATTGTCCCGGCCGATGTGTCGCATTTTGATCATCTCCGAGGGTCTGAGATTCCTGCAAGGCAGAGGAGGGCAGGCAGTAGCACTGGCAGAGTCGAGCGGCGAGGTGTATGCCAATGCAGGCTGCGTTGTGAATCGTGAGTCGCAAGTCCTGATTGACTGAGTGATTGCTGTGCCGCCGCCCGCGAGAAAGCCCCGGTCGCTTCGTTCTCGTCCATGTCCATCAGTGTCTCGTGTGTGGGTAGAGCGAGTGGATGAATTGGCTTGTTTGGGGATGCTGTACTCCGCTTCGTGCTGACAGACTTCTCTGTCGAGTCTTGTCCTACGTCAAATTGATTGCAAAAAGTATGAATTCGTGGGATTGCGCTCGTATTGGGGCCCCGCGAATGCGACCAGCGGGGAGAGATGGATGTTGCATTGGATATCCAATTCAAGTTTTCGCAGTGCAGGCAGCACAGGGCATCGCGATGGATGGACGACGACGGGAGCAGTAGCCGCACCTTCTTCCGATGCCGAGGGCGGTCACTGCCTGCCCAATTGGATGTTTGGTTGGGAGGGTTGCATTCCCGTGGGTGTGATTGGTTTCATCAGCCTTACGATTATTATTGTGATGGGAAGGAAGCAACGCTGGTCATCCGTTGTGCTTTCCAACTTTGTGCAGGCCGCGGAAAGCGTGCTGCCGTCGCAGTTTCCCCTTTCATCGCTGGGTGCAACTGCCGCCAATTCGGTGTCGCGCCTGCCGTTGCTTGATTGCTGACTGCTCTACGGCCGGGCAGGGGCAGGGGCAGGTGGTCCTTCCCCTCGATGCTTTCTGTTCCTGCCCAGGCACTCTTTTGCTCCTTCCTGACCAGCCTCTTTCCTGGGGGAACCGTCCACGGAAAGGCAGGCACGTGGGCGACCTGAGCGTTTCCGTTTCTGGCAAGGTCGGGATACCTATTTTATGTTTATGCCTCTTCTCACTGACCACCAACGCTGCCATTTATCCCAGCGACACAGCATTTCGCCAGCGCAGGTACGGAGTACGGCGCCTTCACAAAATGAACCACGACCTGAAAGGCCAAGCAAACACGTTGCAGTACTTAATGCCCTTTGGCCTCGCCAAGATGGTTTGCGAGCCTTACATCGTCTTAGCACCCACTGCTAAATGACCAAGACACTTGGCATGCAGGCACAGAAGCATGGTTTCGGGCTGAAGGCTAGATGAGGCCATTCAGGAACATGGGGACATTTCCAACTCATCCCAACACCATCCCAACCAGGCAGCCAAGTATTCCGTTTCTTATTTCCTGTCTGATTCCATGTCTTATTTTTGGCTTCCGCCCGATCGACCTACGAATCCAGTGCGGCGCCTTCTTTCGACGGCCGCCAGCCACGGCACGCCAATCTGATCAAGAATCAGGCACTGGCACGGGTACGGCTTCTCGTGCCGTTTGAGATGTCTGTTCTCGGTCTCACCTTTGCGCCTTTCACCCAGTCGCCTCTGTCAATACAATACTGTCCCTCGCCGATCATCTCATTTGCCATTCAGGCTGCTTCACACTCTCCCCGTCTAAGAAGTCAATTATAACGTTTTGGCGTTCTCTGACATGCCCGCACCTGCACTCGCCAGCTCCTCCGGGCCCCCCAAGGATCGCCTATACGATGAACGGACAACTTTTGCCATTTGACAAGCCCCGGTCAATGCCAAGACCGGCCTGCCTCGCGCGTCGGACCATTCGCTCGCACTCACCTTGTCCAGATGCACAAGGCTCAAGCCCTGCATCCCATTGCCGATCATAATCGACCGTCCGTTGGTGCTGCTCACCCGCATTGTACCTGCATACCGAGTACCGGCCGGAGACAGAGACTGCCGGCTATCGCGTCATGATCCAGATGCGTTGGCGGCAAAGTCAGAGTCTCACCTGCCATATTCCACTGCCGCCGGTTAGACATCTCGAATTGGATTATCGATTCTAGAAGAAGCAACCACACGCTTGCGCAACTGAACCACTAACGGGTACTTGCGCGTCCCATCAAAGCTTGACTGACAGTGACCTACCTCCCACGCGTCAATCCGTCTGCTGTGCCCATCATCCAGAGACACATTAAGACAGTTCGCCGGCGATAGAGTGTTTGCAGCAAGGGCTTTTGATCTTCAGTATCCCTCTGCTTTCATTCCGTTGGGTTTATCGCCACAGTCTTACAAGTCGGTCGGAGGCGGGTCTCAACAAGCCCATCGGCGCATCTTGTCCGGACGACGCGGCGACTTCCGGACCGCCCCCGGGCCGTTCGAAAGTTCAATCTGAGCCAAGAGTCTACGCCTCCGTCTTGTGCCACTTGCCGACCCCATCATGCAATCTTGATACAAGCAAATGGACTTTTCTTGTCCTCGCAGCTGCGCAACACAATTCACCCTACAGCCCCGAACCTCGCACTGCATCATGCGCCGAAAAGAGCCAAGCAAGGCACGGCTTTCAGCTGGTGGCCGGACTTAGATATTTCTTCTGCCGGCATAACCCCACATGCCCGACGCCCTGCCATCGTAAGGTTTCCAGTCGACTTACACGCAATCCTCCGGATTATTTCTGGAGGTATTGCTGACGGATTGCAGCTGCCAAGAATCCCTATGAAGCGACTGAGAGGAGGTCGCTATGCGCTCTTAATTACGCACCGACTGAATTGTCCGCCCCGGTGCTGTGTCACGGTCGCTGGAACAACGACCCGATCTTGGCAGTCCCGAGGAATCCTACATTGTGATCCTTCGCTCAATTCCATCTTCTCCCCAATATCAAGTGGGCCATCCCGTTTTGATGTAGACTGTTTTATTTATTTTATGCAAGTCTGATACTGTGACTTGGCAATAGCGATTGTCGGTCTTGACGTTTGTCTAGATCCTCTAGGACCACGGCCCAACTGAATAGATCGTTGCAGAGACACGTCCGCAGATCAAGTCTCTGGCAGCGATGTTGCAGAAAAGTCACAGGCGTGGACATTCGCCGGTACATATCGTGGGGAAGAGCCATGCAAAGCCCGGGCGCATGCTCTCAGCTCCGGACGCTGGCGACTCGAACTAAACTTGTGCTTGGCGATAACTTCCCCCCGCTCTGTATCATTCCCAGTATGAGAATCTGTTCGAGTATACGTGGATAGGGCGGTTGTTTTCAAGTCTGGTATCCTCTTGTTGCTAGCGTATCTTCTTCACAACACCTTAGATTACCTATGGAAGCCAGCTGTGCCAAAAGCGTGGCTGATTCGTGCTCGATCCATCAAGATTCCTGTGAGTTGCTTTCTCATGCGGACGGGCGGCGTTTCGAGCTTTCAGAGGCTTTCGGGGCACAGCTGGATCAGCTCAACCCACACGGCGATGTTAGTTAAGGGGTATTTTCCGTCACGTTACCTAGCAGTGGTAACCCAGCAGAGCTGGAGTCCTGTATCCGACGGCGAACTTTCCTGTATAGCGTTCAATACGTGGATGGTGTAGGGAGTCTGATGACTAGATCTTGAACGCGACAGAGGCTTCCGCGGAACAACCGACTGGTTCACGGCCAACTTTTGTGTGAAAGATGCCTCTCGTGCGATTGAGGACCGGTCTCAGCGTGCTAGCCGACTCTGCGATTGGGAGAAAGCGTCACGTACAACGTCAGACCGCAAGGAGGAACAACCCGACCAGAGATGAATGCTGGAGTTGAAATGACACTGCCATCAGTATCACAAGCTAGGCAATTGCCGTGATTGTATGGAAGCGGATGAAATGTTCAGGTCTCGAAGATGAGACCAGTGAAATCTCCTTGAACATTACTTCATGCTCTCTAAAATGTGGAAAGGTTTAGAAACTTTCTGATCTAATCCATGATGACACTTTCAAGTGGCCACTGCTGATGCTCAAAGATAAGCAGCTGGCCTAATCTGCGAGAGTCCCATGTCGATCTTCCAAGCTGCCTGTGAGAAACTGCTCTTATCCATCTACCTGCCATCAGATCAGATCGTACGGCTCCCAACTTACCATCTGCGCCCATGTTGCCAATTACACGGCGCATACAAAGCTTCACATCTTGCACCTCACCTCAACCCATAGACTACACACACCAACCCTCCGAAATGGCATTGCTTATTGAATTGAAAGATGAAGACAATGTTGGAAACACCAAGCTCAACTCTGGGAAGATGCCCTTTTTCAACTACTTTCAACAGCATATTGCGAAGCTTGCCGACTTGAGAGATAAGACAACCACACAGCTCGTTTGAAACCGCTGCCACACCAACAGTCCCCGGAGTCTATCAATCGGCTACATGTCGCTATCCGTGAAAGCATGGGCAGACATGTTCAAAACGGTGCCCAATTTTCCAGGTATGCTATTTTCTTTGGTGTGATGCGAATCACTATAGACATGGATAGCAAAGAGGTGATTCCTTAAGGCCTTTACTTTCTTTATGAGTCCCTCCTCATCAGCGACACCTGCAGCCAGCGAGTTAATGCTTTGGAGACAGTTCAGAAATGCGTACAAAATACCACAAGGACGTGCGCATGACCAATGTATTTGGAAACACTTGGTGATGCTTGAAAAATGCCCTACGCACTATCCATGTCCATTCCGGCTTCAAATTTATTTAACCAAATCAGTGGACACACGCGTTTCGTGTGCAATATTTTGATTGGAGTCAACGTTGAGCTTTCTCTAATCCGAAAATTCGTATTTGAATACGAAAAAGCCGTGTCACTGGCACAGCGACCCGCCCCCCTGAATCATGAAGCATTAATGATAAGAGCCGAGTCTTCTAGCTTTTTTATTTTAATTCTCTCTCTAGTCTTTATGTTTTTTTTTTTTTTTTTTTTTCCGTTATTTTGTCTAACCACGTTGGGTATTTGGGTGCCATGTTGCGGAAGACCGCGGCGCCCACGCCAATTACCAGGGGGACCGCCGGGGGGGGCCC
>JAKMXC010000627.1:0-33325 GCA_025328345.1 Colletotrichum sp. SAR11_59 | reverse complement strand
TTTTTTTTATTTAAAATAATCACTTTTTTAAAAACACCCTTGTTTCTTTTTTTTTTTTATTTTTTTTTTTTGTTTTTTTTTTTTTTTTTTTTTTTTTTTTTTTTTTTTTGGCTGAACCCCCATCACACGCATAATTGCATCTCCAGAGCCTGAGGCGTCACAAATGCCGTTGTGCAGTATCTATCAGACAATCGTCATCGCCTGATTATCGTACCTGGGCTGTCTCTAACTATCTGCTTCTCGTTTGCCGCCACGCCTACTTCTGGTAGGAACTCGTGTAACACATTTACAGAGACTACCAAATTTTGACCAAACCCCACCCACTATCACAACTAGGCTCATCACTACCGAACCCACCTCACCTTTGTTAGCTTCAACACACTTAGTTCTCTGACTCCGCCTGACCTAGGTAGATCAACATGAAAACATCCCACGCAGTTGTTTGAGCTCTGTTCCAATCTTGCTGCTATGGACGGACGGCTACCAACAACAATCCAGGAGGCGGAAGCCGTAAGCGAAGTGTCTCACCATCGGTACTCCTTTCCCTATTGCTAATGATTGCCAGCTTGTTCTCGCTCTTTATGAGCCAGCACCCCCCGAGGCCATTGCCCGCATACAGGAAGAATTGCACCGTCTGCAGAGATCACCCTCCGGCTGGTGGATTGCTCGCGATCTCTTGAGCCATAATGATGACAAAGTCAAGTTCTTTGGCGCCCTCACCCTCATCGTCAAGTTGAATACCGAGAGGTACAACCCCACTCCCCTGACTTCTAAAAGGCATTTATATTGTGCTAATGGCAGAATCACATAGCTCGTCTCTAGACAGCAATGATGCGTCCGAACTGTTGCAGAATCTTGTCGGTTGGTTTGTCAAATCACTCGACGACGGATCTGGTGCTTTGGTCATCAGAAAGCTTTCGTCGGCACTTGTCACTTTCTTCCTGCACTTTCCAACTCGTTGGGAATCTTGCATTCGTCATCTCTGCTGGTCCTTGTCAGAAGGTGCTCATTTGTCACAAGAGCGTATCAGCCCGACGTCGGATTTGTCGGGTCTGCTCCAAAGTCTTCACCCGCGCAAACTGCAAGCTGCTTTGTGGTTTTCGGGAACCTTAGTTGACGAGTCATCTAAGGTTGAGATGAACTCAGCCAAACAGTACCACGCCCCCCATCCGCTTAAGGAAACTTTCAACTCACATTTTTGCAGTTCGGGCTTATATAATTCCCTGATGAGCAACGCCCCAGATGCCTTGGCGTTGATGTCTTATGTGCTCAATCACGGCACGTTCGCTGATCCTGCGGATAGCAGCATTCGCCGAGATTCCATGACTTGTCTGCAGGTGGGTATTTCGGCTCTTTACACACACGCGGTGGCCTTCAATAGGGCAGTTTGCTCACTATTATTGCAGTCATGGGTCTGGTTCTCTCAGCGAGTGTCCTCGCAGAATGACGAGCTAGTTGCCTCTCTCCGGACTTTGATACAGCCTACGATCGTGGCCCTAGGCGATGAAGATTTATATGAAGTTGCGGTGGAATTACTTGCCGACGTTCTGTCCAATTACTCGGTTTTCTTGACCGAGAGCCACTACGAGTCCCTTTTTTCCCTTTTTGAGACTCAGTGGTCTCATGAAAGATACCGCCGTCTAGTTGAAGGCGACTTTGATTTCGACTCGATTCAGTACGGGCAGCTTATGATCTCGCTGGGTGACTCCAAGGTTCAGAGTCTCATTCACAGTGTGGACAACCGGTCATCAAACTTCCTGGCACGCCTTCGAGGTCTGCTGTCGGCCCAGGGTTATCCTGTCAGCGAGGACAAGATATTCGTTCCCGCCCTAGAGTTCTGGTCTACATACGTGGAGACCTTGACGGACTGCATCTATTCGGATTCGGAATCAAAAGCATGGGTGTCCTCAGCCACTTCTCACGTGCTCGAGGCTGTGTCGACTGTTTGGCGACGAGTGGCATATCCGCCACCCAGTGTGCTAGCTAGCTGGGATTCAGCGGATCGGGCAGGCTTTGGCGATGCAAGGAAGGATGTTGCAGACCTTCTGCAGTCAACATTCACCGTGACTGGCCCGCCCTTGATTTCGACCTTTGCAAACTTAACGCTGCAGTCTATGTCGCCCAACTCCTGGCCAGATCTCGAGGCAGCCGCCTTCTGTCTCGGATCTTTGGCCGAATGTGTCTCTGGAGACGCCGGATGTGACGACACTCTCCGAGCCGTTTTTTCCTCGCCTCTCTTTGAACTTCTCCAGGCATCACGAGAAATCATGCCAGGGCGTACTCGTCAGACGTGTATATCTTTGATTGAGCGATATTCTGATTACTTCGAGCGAGAATCCCAAAGTCTCCCGGCCGCTTTGACGTTGCTTTTCTCTGTTCTGAACGATCCTCAACTGGCAGGGTCTGCTGCGAGGTCCATTCAGAGGCTGTGCTTCTCCTCTCGATCTGTTCTGGCACCTGAGGCGAGTGCTTTCTTGGGGCAGTATCAGTCTATTACCTCACAGGGTCAGCTAGACTGTCTGGCTAGCGAGCGAATATTAGGTGCTATAGCTGCCGTCATACAAGCCGTGTCACCAGATGACGAAAGACTCGATCGCTTAGAGGTTCTTCTCTCATTTGTCGAACATGATGCCCGCAGGGCAATACGCCTGCTATCGATGCCCTTGGGCTCGCCTGAGGTTCAGGGCGAGTGCAACACTCATCGTTGTTCATCCCTATCTGAGTTATCAGAGCTCCCACTACACATGGCCCTGAAGTCGTTGAGGGGTCTCATCAGCATCGGCAAAGGTCTGCAGGCACCTGGAGATCTACCTCTTGACCTGGACAGCGAAAGGGAACACACCTTTGTCGACCAGGGCTCCAGACCTGGCCAGATACAGTCTAGAATTATGTCTGTGGTCGTTGAGCTTCAAGCTTCTTTCCCACGAAGCGGAGAAGTGGCTGAGAGCATCTGCAATGTCTTCAAGACAGGGTTTTCTGAGTCAGAGGCCGGGCCTTTCGTGTTCCCACCACAGCTTATTTGCGACTACTTAGCTCAGCAAACGTCCGAAGTGCCTCGTATTGGGTTGTTTGTGAGCACTGCCTGCTCTTTCTTGAGTTCTCTGAGAAACTTGAAAAGAAACGACGTGGAGGGCATCAGAACCAAATTACTCAGATGGGTCATAGGTCTTTTGCGGCAACTGCCGGGTAAGTCAACAGTTCCAAGCCTCAGATACAGCACTAAAGAAGCAACCTTTACAGAACCAGAGAATGACACAGAACTGGCGCAAAACGGCATCGAGTTCACGAATCGCCTGGTATCTCGCGAGCCGACTGCGCTATTTCGTCCCGAATGTCTCCCGCTAGCTGAATACTTCTTCGTATATGCGTTGAGGGTGCTAGACGGGCGAGAGCCTCTACCAAAGGCTGCTGCCGCCGATTTTTGGGCATGTTTTCAGCCATGGTCTCTATGATAAGTTACTAATGAGTCACCCAGGCTACGTTTGTGTCACTCAAGGATCCTGATAAGGGAGCGCAAGCGACAATTGACCACGCCGTTGCTCAACTGGGGCCGATGATTGCACAGTCAATTGTTCAAAATATTGGCGGCAACGCCTCGAGGAGTGAGCTGGATAGGCTCGGCGAACCCTTGAAAAAGATGGTCAGCAATCAAGTAAAGGCCCGCGCTTGGCTCGAGCAAGCCTTGTTCGACCCTTCTTTTCCCGGCCAGCACATTTCTAGTGAGGAGAAGGCTGTTTTCCTGAAAAAGATTATCAAGTCAGTACTGTTCTTCGACAATATATCTCTGCGCATGCATCACAATCACTAACTCCGTATGATTGAATGATAGCCTGAGAGGCGCAAGAGGGACAGCACAGGTGGTACGAGAGTTGTGGCTAGCCTCAAGAGGATCAAAATTCACCTACGCGTCTTGATCTCACGGTCTAGTACATCCAGGTTTCTGCGGGCCGGCAAATGGTCTGGAAACCTTGCAGTATGCCGGGATTCTGCTATCCACGAGCGCAGCATGAAAGCCGAAATCTGACTGTGTCACGGATACGATATTTACAAGTGCTGAATCCCTACAAGTAATAGAATTTTACCCGCGGAACCATTCTGTACACGTTGATACAACAATACCACATCCGAAAATGTCTAGATGTCAGCCTACAGGCCTGTGGCTTCTCTGACAATAACCATGGTCTCTTCCGCACTTTGACGGGCCCTCTCCGCTCCTCGAGCCTCAACGGAGTCAAGGTACCTTCCCTCATCAGCCGAGATAAGGTCTAAGTATCGTTCTCGAAAACCGGATAGTCCACAGATGACAGCCTCAGAAACAGCCTGCTTGAGATCCTTCAAAGAAGCTTGAGAGTATTCTTGGGCCAGGTGGGATGGGGTCCGTCCCTTGCCATCGAAAACGGAGAAAATTTCCAACAAGTTTGACACCCCCGGGCGTTCACGGGGGTCGTAAGAGACTACATTTGATGAATCTGTCAAGGCGCTCATCACCTTCTTGTGGATCTCTTCTGGCCGGTCTGTGATAACAATGCGTGACCTGGAATCTTTCGCCGATTTTGACATCTTCTCGGCCGGGTGTTGTAATGACATAACCCGGCGAGTAGGCGCTTGAAGGATCAATGTCAAAGACCTTTCGCGCCTTTTCTGGGATAGTAAGACTTACGAGTGATGGTTTCAGGTGGCACAAGGTGCAAGCCGAAGGTATGATTGAAGTTGTTGGCGCATTCCCGAGCGAACTCCAGATGCTGCCTTTGGTCGTCACCGACGGGGACATGAGTTGCCCTGTACTATCGACTTAATACATTTGCCTTCTTACATTTTCTCCTGGGTCGGGTAACGAGAGCATCTAACGAACCTGTGAACAAGAATGTCGGCAGCTTGCAAAACAGGGTAAGAAAATAAGCCGAGTTTCAATGATGCTTTGGCACTCTCGTCAAGGATTGTTGCATCAGAGGATAAGGATAATTTGCTCTGTTGCGGGTAAGTCTTTAGAACTTTTGTTGCTGAAGTAAGAGAATGGGTGGGACATTGATATCACCGACCTTCCACTGCGTCATGCGCGACAAGTAACCCATGGAAGCTGTGCAGCTCAAGATCCACATAAGTTCTGTATGGGCCGCGACCTAGGGAACAGCAATACCGTCAGCGACATTGTTCGTGCTGAGAATTCGATCCAGCAACGAAGTGACAATGCGGTCTTTAATACCGAAGACTGATAGAACAATGTTGAACGTTCGGGATCAATGCCGGCGGCGATCAAGGCGGCCAGTGTTTCCCTCTTCCATTGTCTGAGCTGCTTTGCTTGCTGGGTCCCGGTGATGGCGTGGAGATCGACGACAGAGTAAATGAGTTTACATTGATCTGCTGGTTCGCTTTGAAGATGAACCCATTGGCGGATGGCACCAGCATAGTTACCCAGGTGTGGCGTTCCTGTGGGTTGAATCCCAGAGAAGACAACCTTCTGTTTGCTCGTCGACGAGGCACGTCGGAATTCGCGCACGCCGACCACAAGTTGACGGGCTCCCGATCTTGCCTGCCGCCACATTGAGAACGGAAGTGATTTGGTGTGATGTCGGAAGTGGCTGGAATACCCGGAAGCAAAAGGCGTGCCACGTACGACCTCCGGCCAAATTTGATGAGAAGCGACGGATAATCGAATATATTGTTGTACCGGGGTCGCCAAGTCGAGTTGCTCCGCCGGGCAAAAAAGACACAGGAAGTACTCAATGACCTTCGCTTTACGGCGCCACTGGGTGACCAGCTTGCGAACTGAACTGTTGTGACGGGCACCCTAATAGTAGTACAGCAGAATGTCCTTAGCCTTCACCAGGAACCCCCAACGGTTGGCCCAGCATACATATACAAAGGCTCATGCCGTCCAAAACTCAGGTATGGGCTGACGCACAATAGTCTAAAAAAGTAAAAGGCAATTGAGCTGCCTCCTGATTTACTGCTGTCCTAGCCTTACTGGGCGCTGGCCAGCAAAGCAAGGCGGCTTGTGCTAGACCCGACTTCCGCCGAGATCGTACTCACTCAGCCTCTTTTCTCTTCATTATCTTTTCTCTTTTGAACTGTTCCTTTACGAAGCGGCGCTGTCCTTCCGCCCGCTTACCACTGTCGGTAACAAACCGCGAGGTGGCCAAGAACTCCTCAACTTTCTCGACCGTGTCCAGACTCCTGAGCTGGCTCAGTTGTTCCCACTTCGGTTCGATAGCCCCAAGTGCGTCTTCGGAGATCGCATCCATCGACTTTCCTACACCTGGTTGAAGAACGTCAACATTTGCGCAATTAGACGTCTCACGTGAGATCCTACCTAGCTTGCCAAAGTCCCAAATGTTGGCCTTCATACCAATGCCATAGTATGCGTGTTTTTGGAGAAAAGCCAGCCACAGCTGCACAGTCTCCGGGTTGCCATCGCGAATCTGGATGAGGCGACGTAGGGTGATACGTTCGAAGTTTTCCTGAGACTTCTTGAAAATGAAACTACTGCGAGGGACTGTCCAACGTTCGGTAATGCGAGGTAGCGGTACTGGACCAAAAGCTGGAAGCTTGAGATAGTATGCTGCGCGAAGGGCGAAATCGACGAAGAATTCGAGGTTTCTTATGCTGAAAGAACGTAGCTGCAGGTCGCATGAGGGAATGCCGTATTCAGCTTCGCATCTCAAGGGCTGAAGATAGAGAGCCTGAACACTTCGTGGGAATCGCAATTTCGGTGACTTCCTGACGAAAAGTTAAATGTCCGCAATCGGATGGCTCGCTTGGGATGTCGTCCTCGAAAGGTCATTAACTTACCCTTGTTGGGGATTAGGGAGGGCCTTTCTAATAGTTGGCACTCTTTCGCGAGCTTCTGCAGAGGGAACCTGGTCGATGGGCGGCGTGTCAATGCTCTTTTCGGCGATGGGTGCTTCAGTGGCAAGAAATCGCGTTAACGGCTGTCGCTGGATGACGGCCTGCATTGGAAATGGAATGTAAGCTAGAGAACGAGTCTCCAAAGCCACCCAAGAACACTAATTGACAAGGATGGGAACGCACCTGTGGTGTTGACCGCGCCAGAAAGCGGGTTGTTGGCCGCAATAGCGATGTTACGCGCATTTTGGTCGCTGCATGGGTAACCAGATAGGATCAGAGGAACTGTCGACGACGAGACCATGAACGGCAAAGAAATCGATAAATTTCGGGTTCCATATATTATTCATATAAGAGCACGGCCTAAGGCCTGCAGACGCATATTGAAAATCACACTGTCCGCGCGTAGCCCAAATTATAAGACTAAAGGGTTTAAGCCATTTTATCATCCTTTCTTTTTTTTTCCCTCGCTTGGCCCTCTGCTAAGGTGAATGTGAATCACCTGCGACATGGAACAAAAGCCAGACTCTTCGACGAAAAACGCCCGGTCAATGTAGGCTCGAAATCACGGCATCAGAGATGTTGCGACGAGTCGAGGTCTCGAGAATCCTTTATTTATTTTTATTGTCTGCCACGGCGACGTTGTTCTACCAGTTTCCTGTAGAAGGCCTTCTTGCCGCTTGCTTTCTTCTGCTGGATGCCCTCGTACTTAGACTTGAACTTGCCAGAGGCCTTTTCAGCACTCAACAATTCATCTACTAGTGTCTGCTTTCTCTCCTTGCGGGTCAGGCGTGCGCTGTAAAACTCGGTCGGCCCTTCGACGATGCGTCCAACGTGAGCATAACGAGGCACTTTGGCCTTCAGAGACTCTTTCTTGTAGTGTCGCTTCGGATCAATGGCAGTTCCTCTCATATGCAGAATTTGCAAATCCCGCTTGAGTTCTGGATCATTGGGGTCCGTCTTAGGGATGCCAAACCAGCGAGGGCCAGCGTTGTCAAGATTCTGAGAAGACGCGTCAGCTTTGCTGTACTAGGATAAACGGCCAACAGAGACAGTAAACGCGAGGGCGAGTTTCGCTTCAGAGTAACTATGAAATAGGAGTATCATTTGGGCGTGGCGCGGCAGTCCAAGACGGATGCCGACACCACATCAACAGAATAAGCAAGGATTGCTTCTCATCACGAGATGTTGGGGCGAATTGATGGGGAAAGTTGCGAAAAACGTACCTTCTCTTCTGTCGGCCTAGGATCGCGAAGCGTGAGGCTCTTCTGGTCTCGTACCGTTGGCTGGCCCTGGTGCTCCGCGGTTGGCTCGGTTGAAGCGACCGCGATCAAGCTGCAATCCTTCGGCTGTGACGACTTCCTCGTCAGTAGCCGGCTGGCCGCCTGTTTCAAGAGTTCGTCAAGACGCTCATCGCACAACTCCGGCATAGCGGTGAAGTACGATTGGGCTGATTGAGTCGAAAAAGAGCTCAACGAGCAATCGAAAGGAAGGACGGATTAGCGATGTAAAAGAGATTTTTTTTTTCTCCTCAAATGGAGCTTGCTCGAAAAGGCTGGGGCTAAGTGGGGCGTATAATCAGGAAAGGTGCTTTGGACGGGGACGAACCTTTGGTTGTATTACGTAATGTGTCGGGGGAAAAATCAGCCGCGATTGAGCCTCGGCGGGGCGCCGCAGGCGCGGGAATCTGACATGAACCAAGCTTCTGGTTCACACTCTCAGGCCACCACTGGACGACACTGTGACCTCGTCGTAAAGCAACACCAGGCAGCTGCGGTTTCGCTAGCTGACGGTTCGATAAGTTACAGATACTAAGTACCAGAATGCCTCAGGTATCTATCAGGCACAGTGTAACACACCATACGGCCCCAAGCCACGTCACTCTGGGGCTGCTGGCTAGCGTCATAACGCCTTAAATGATGAGGTGCTGCAGCTGTAGGTACCTGACAAGAACAAAAAGAGAACGCTAGCTAGAAAAGAGATGGTTCAAGCGAATCGATAACCATCGCTCTGAAGCTGCCGATGGACTGGTTGTCCCTCGGTAAGGTGCCCGACCACATAAGGTACCTAGGTCGGAGGTGGCACGTCAGACGATGAACCGACCCAGCATGCAAGTCGCCAGGCATACAGCACCCATGTGTGCGCTGCAGAGCGGGCAAGTACAAATGCCAGCCATCGGAACCCCACGCACCAGCCAGTTTATCCTCCACTCCTATCTCAGCCTAGCCACACGCCTCGCTTCACTTCGTCCCGATTACGTCCTCGGGTCTCCTCCGTACAACCAAGCTTCCGTCCCTAGTCAACAATCGTGGTGCCCGCGCTACTCACACCATACAGCCGACGCTGCAACAATCTCAACCTTTACAATAATCATCTGCACATAGATCGAAATGGACCCTCAGAACCAATCCGGCTCTCACGCGCAGCAAGGTCGCGCCCAGCCTGTTTACGATACGTCTCATGGAGGTCACTACGGTAAGACAGCTCTTCGCGCAATTCAAACGCGTCAAGCCCGCGCGTGCCTGCGCAAAGCATCCCCGTCGCTGTTGCTCGAAGCATTTGTTGTTGCCACCGCTGACTTCTGCTCTGCTACTAGGTGCAAGTGCTGCGGTTCGTATTTCACTTTAACCAATCGTCCAGCGGCTATCCAACCACCGGTCGCGGTGTTGTTTGGCGCTGGTAAGCTTCTGATGATTCGGCCACCTCTGACAATATGAACAGCTCTCTGCCCAGGGCTTTGCTCCCGCCGAACTGTACACCGGTCCATGGGCTAATGTGCGTGCCCATCAAACTCGAAAACCCCTCCTACTTAAATCTGCTGACATGCGCCTCAATCGCAATAGGTCCACCAAGGCCTGACGGGCCAGTACAAAGACATCCTGACGACTTACTGGCAACAGACCATTAACCACCTGGAAAGCGATAACCATGACTACAAGCTGCACCAGCTGCCCTTGGCGCGGATAAAGAAGGTCATGAAGGCTGACCCTGAAGTCAAGATGATATCGGCAGAAGCACCCATTCTCTTCGCCAAGGGCTGCGATATTTTCATCACCGAGTTGACAATGCGTGCCTGGATTCACGCCGAAGAGAATAAGCGAAGGACCCTGCAGCGATCTGATATTGCATCTGCCTTGGCCAAGTCAGACATGTTCGACTTCCTGATTGACATAGTTCCTCGAGAGGAAGCCTCTTCTCATGCCAAACGGACTGCAGGCCAGGCTGCCCCTGCTGGCCAGGGCGTGCCGGCGCAGGCAGCTTCCCAGATATCAGGCCAACACGGCGCTATTCCACAAGCTGCCAACCATTCCTCCTCGTCTCATCCTATGGCGACGACTGACTACGGACTCGCCGGACATGCTCTTGGCCCCGATCAGGACTATCGCCAGAACCCCAACATGTATCCTGGCCAAGTACAACCTGGGCCTTCTGCGCCATATGGTCAGGCGCAGCAAGGTATGTACGGCGAAATTGAGGGCATGTACGGATACGGCACCATGCAACCTCAGCAGGTTAGTTGACCGAAGGAGAACGCCAGCTTTGAAAACGAGAGACTGACAAATCCAGCAGCCGCCCATGTCGTCGGAGGAGTTTGAATAGTGGCGAACCGACTTGGACATGAACAGGCGTATAGGAAAGCTCAATCCTTACGTCGTTTCGAGGCCCGCATGGATCAGAAAGGCGATTGGTCGGTGAGGGAATGAGCCGCTTACGGTTTTCTCCCTTTTTTTTCTTTTTTCCCTCGTGGCTTTATTGGTGGCGTCGTGGCGTTCGAGGCTTTCCGGCGACCATAAGGGTTGACGATGGAAACATTTAACACGTTGGTAAACGGCGTTCCTTCGTCAAGGTTTTGTACCCAGGCATGGTTGATGAAGCATGTCCTACATATATGCCAGTCTAATGACGCCCTGAGGATAGAACTATTCAGTTGCTTCAGTCAGAAAAGAAAAAGGTCACACAGCTGGCAATCTGTGGATGGTAGGTATGCCAGTCTGCCAGTCCATCGATGATTTTGAGCGTGGTTCGTGTACAGTGTAGTCTCCGAATACTTCGCGACTCATTTCATGATGCCAAATCGTGATGAAAAGTTGGCGAGAGGGGCGCTTCGAGTAGGGCCCTGAGCGTTCGACGTGAGTCTGCATGAATGTCAGTTGACATTTTCATTCGAGTTGCCTCATGAGAGTCAAAGTACATACTTCTCTAGAAGAATTGGCCCATTCATGGCGTCGACACGTCCAAATTTCTTATTGCGGATGGAAATGTCAAAGAACTCGTCATGGTTGTCGGACTGCATCAAGTTCACGGTTTGTTGGAGCTCGTCCAGATTCTCTCGAAGCATCGCTCCATTCTCCAGACTTTCGACAAACTCTGTTAGATACTGGACATCTTTTGCGAGTGCAGCTACCGCATTGGTGTTGATATGCTTGACGTCGGGAGACAGCGGCAGGGCCTGTGGGTTTGTGGGTCAGCCTGTAAACAGGGAACAGCAACGCCATGGGGCATCAATTGACGTACAAGAATCTTGTTGGCAGCATGACTGAGAGCATCAAAATAGATAAGTTCCTTGATCTCCCGTGGCAAGCCCAAAAGCGTCGAGTTCATAATATTGGAAAGGTATCGTGTCATGGTCTGCATGTAACTGCTTGGGTCGGGGGATGTAGTTGTTGCCATCCTGCACCGTGTTATTAGTTTCGAGAGCGAATAGAAATGAACTACTGCAGCCATGTTCCCCAGGAGCAGCAACAGCAACACATACCAGTCGTACTCCGCAGTATCCACGAGGTCATCGATCTTGGAATTGACAAGCTCGAATATGCGCTTCTCGGCAGTCTTCTTATTGTTCCGAAATTCTTCTGTGGCCACCAGTGTAACGGGGCCACCAGCCGATGTCGATGACCTTGCTCTGATGAGCAGCAGCTCCAGTTCCTGGCATGCTGCCTCAAAGTGCTCCAAGTTGATCAATATTTGCACGATTTGGCCCAAATATTGAGAGCTAAGTCTTTCAACGAGGGACTTGCACACTTTCTCTGTCAATAACTCATCAAGTGACTAGAGTGTGCTCGATTAGTTGCCAACTCTTCAGAGTCACGTTAGTGAAGATCGTACCTTGCGGAGTGTCTCGTCAATAACATTGGGGTGCTGGAAATGATCGTCGGAAAAGAAGTAGAACTGGTTCAAGAAGTTTCGGATATCGATGCAGCACAAGGGGTACATTTGGGAAAAGGGCAGGACGCATGGGAAGCTAGACAAGCATTAGAATGATGAGGCATAACTATCGTAAAGGATGGGCTTACCTGAGCTCTTCCAGGGTCTTTTCTTGGGAGAACCAGCTGACATTTACCACCTTCTCGTACTCCTCGCGCGTATTGATTGCCATGGGCATGTAGTCGTCTGTTGAGACGATCTAAAATCGTCAGCTACGAACTATTCCCTACAAGCCGGACATCGACGCTTACCTCTTGGAAGTCTTCGCTGAAACGGCGCTTCAAAAGCTCGGCATACTTGTCGAAAAGTTTGAGGAGGAAGTTGTCGAGCATAGATACAGAATAGCCCCATCCCTAGATTTGCCTCAGCATTAACGGAACCCCAGCGTAACAACAGAGCGAGAAAAGTACCTCCATGGTTTGGATGAATAAAGCTATGACGCCCTTGATTTTGAGGAGGATCTCGGCATTGCTCACTTCGTTCAGGGCTTGCGAAGTCAGAGTGATGGCGGTGTGACACATCGAGTCCCATAGCTCGTCCACCTGTGGTAGTTCAGCAATTTGAGGCGCAGCAGTGTCGTTTCCGCCTACTCACTTCGATAGCGGACCGCAGATGAGGAGCCCGGCGCATTGTGGCCTTTTCAATAATGGCGAAGCCTGCGATGCCCTCGAGCAAACTGCTGAGTGAGGTTTCATCGTCTGCCACTAGTCCAACGGTACTAGGCAACAGAAGATCCTTCTGTTGCCTGCGAGTAGTAGCGTATTCTGCTCGGAATTTCTCGTTCTGTCCGAGGGCGTCGTGGATGTGGAGGCATTCGAATAGAGGCGTGAAGTCGACCTGCAGCTCCTCATTGTCCAACACGTCAAACTCTTCACTTTCATCAAAGACGAGCTCAATGGAGGAGTTGAGCTTGAATTTGGTCAGGTATCCGTCTTGCTCCACACGTTCTCTTTGTCTCGCTCTCCTCAGTTCGGTATGGTAGAACGCAACCTCGCCGAGGAACTGCGAAGTCTCGCGGATTCGAAAGAGCCAGGTATTCAGATCCGCCATCACAGCTTCCGAGATGGTCTTCTGCGATGCCGGAATAGACTTCTGGATTACGTCGGCAAGCCTATGCTGAGTTGCGTACTTATTCTGAATGGTCGGTATGAGGTGCTCGTTTTGCAGGTCATCGAGCGACTTGAGTGCGGCGTAGTACTTCTTCTTGCGGATCAGATCGTGGGCATGGTTGACAGCGTGCAGAATCTTCAGAGATTCTTTGAGGGCTTCGGAAGCATCGGCGATGTTCTGGCGCACAGCACGCGTGTCGACGAGGGCTTGCTTTTGGTTCGCGAGCTTTTCGGTGCTTGCTTGGATAGACTGATTTAGCCTAAGGATCTCGGCCGTCAAAGCGACGGTACCTTCGCGGACAGTTTGCAGCTGGTTGACGGAACCTAGAAATTCCTCATGCTTCGTCAAGCCGATTCGCTCAATATCAGACTCTCTATCCTCGGCATATCTTGCGAGGTTCTGGGTGAGTGACGGCGTTCGATTCGAATTGGAGGCATCTTTGAGCACGGGGATAAGCTGGTCCAGGAAGTCCGAGTCTGTGGAAGTCAGAATGATCTAAGGGTTGTTGATAAATCAGCATCGCCAGTATTCTAGAAGGGGTTGCAGCTAAAGGTTCAAAATGAGGCGTCTAACCTGCTGTACAGCAGCACCATAGTCATCATAGGTCTGCGGGCGACGGGGCATCTTCGTCCATAGGCTGCTAATTGGAGCCAGCAGTACTGTCGATGGCTCCTGGTTGCTATCTGGTGTGCTCAGTCTGGCTGCGTCCCTCTGATCTCTTCGTTTCCGTCAGGCCACCTTTGTTACCTGAGATTCTGTGGAAAACAAAAGCTTTGTAATCAAAGGTAAAGTTTTGATTGAGACACGTTTGTGAACAAAGGTAAGGTTGGCTAGCATAGGCTCAAGATCAAATGCTGGGGAAGTTGTGTTGATAGAGGGTCAGAGGTTTGAGGCTCTTTGGTGGACCTCCGCTAATGCAGGTGCAGGGGAAGAAGCAAGTGCGCACCCTGAGCCGCAGCGTTTTACCTACAGCCCCACCTACCAGGTACATTGCTCCCGCCAGTACGTACCTGAGAACGTGCACAACACCTGACCTTGAATAAGGCAGGCACTTCCAACCTCCACTGCATACAATAGCGCATTCTTCAGATGGGACATCCTGGAACATAACCACCTACAAACATAGCTATATAATAGGTGCTCTCATTTGTCTTGTCTGTGGAAGCGTCTTTCGTCATTTTATGCCCTTTCCATCTCTAACATTACATTAATCCCGCCCAGATCAACACACACTAGAATGTTGACGATAACTTGTTGAAACATAAGTCTTGAGCTATCAAAAGACAATTACATCCTGAAGTATATCAGTTAAATTTATGGGAGGCAGCACCAGCTAACATCAGAAGGCAGCAAGGTAGAAGGTTGAGCTGGCATCTTGACTATAAACATAAATGGCGCACTGGGTGCTTTGGTCTCTACCATGCTAGAGCTGGAAGTATGCCTATCGTGTATCGCAGAATGACGTGGGCTGTATGTGTCTGAAATGCAGTGGTCGGCCGTGAACTGGTCGTATCATTGCAAACAGTACAGAGGAAGGGTGGCAGGGAAGGTAGGGAAAGGAAAGTGCCTTCCGACAGATGCTGAGCTCCACGCATGTTGTGGTTACTCTTCAATTGCTTCCTCGGAGTAAGTCAGGTAGGCAGGGTCAGTGGGAAAGCAGCCCCTGCCCTACCTAGGTAGGTAGGCAAGGTATCTTACCTATAGTAGGTTGGAAGATGTAGGCGTGGGAGGTGCAATCCACCCATCCTGCAAAGATCATCTTTACAGGAAAGGAAGGAAGGAAATGCGACTGCCGCATACAAGCCTCGTATCTCAGTACCTTCGCTGACCCAACAGCACTTACTGTGGTTTTCTCGTTGGTCACTGCGCCTTCCAATCCCACGCACACAACGTTCGCAAAAAGGAAGGAAGCGGGAAAGCCCATTGCCCTCAGCCGACCCTGCGAGCAGCCCTTGCGCGCCCTTCCTCTCCTTCACCTCATCAACCTTCCCGTCTCATTATTCCTCTCTCCTTTCCTCTCCTTTCTTGTTCCTTGCCATTCCATCTTCTAAGATACTCACCCGTTCAGTTTCTCAATATTTCGCCAAGCAAGGACAAACACTCAAACAACCCAAAGCTGTCTTGTCCTGCCGTTTCTGGCGGCAAGGCCTACCTTGCTTATCCCCAAGTCTAGGCCCACACAACTCGGTGTTCTCGATCTCCATTCCATCCACGGTCACAGATCTACCTTACGGTGTATGCTGCGGGGTGTTTGACTGGTTCTCGAGGACAGGAAGAACGGCATCAACTTTGATATTCAAAAGCCTCGTTTCTCCGATCAGGTACGTGATGACAAGACTTTGCCTCAGCTACCCCCTCCCTTGCCGGATGTGGTGATTGGAACTTCACTACTTCTGTCTTCTCTTGTACACCTTTCCTCTACTCCGACAGGGAAGTTTCATTCTAACGTCCTCAATTCACGCCGTAGAGCAGGGACACGGCACGCAACATGGCGCACAACCGCGAGTCGGTGGTCTTCAACCCGTCTTCTCCGCGGTCTTCTGTTGGAGGAGCCGAGTCCTTCAAGGGAACTCCAGACACGAGACTCACGGCTTTCTCTCCAGAAGAGGGCTCAGCGAGATCGTCCCGTCTCCTCAAGTCCCTCGGACAAGACTCCCCAGACACCACGCCGTCTAGGTTTCATTCCATCGCCTTTGGTGGGGGAATTTCCAATGCTGACAAGGACCCGTTCATTACTACCACGTCGAATGTTGCTCTTCAGAAGCTTTCGCCGACAGCCTCAGCTTTCCAGCCTTTTGTCGGCCCCGTTGCGACTCCTGATCATATCAGGCGCAGAAACCGCAATCTATTCTCGCCTAGCCAAAAGGAAGAGGGCGAACTGTCACAGTACCTCAGTATTTGGTCGTCTAGTCGGACTTTGAACGGAGCTGATCTTATGTCGTGTTTCACGGTGAGTGTCGATATATCGACAGGTCATTTTGCGCCGACTGACACCTAGCCAGAAGCTCCAACGCTTAGGTCTCTTAGTTCAAGAGCCAAGGCAGATCCATCATCGGAGTGGGAGGGCTATCGTCCATTTTGGTGATATACGTGATTCTGTTCTGATCCACGACAATCTGCACCGCGTCCAGGCAGACTTCGAGGTGGAGTACATGTCTGAAGCTCATTTTTCCGAGGTACATGCTGCTTGTCCCTCCCACCCGAGAACAATCTTCCTGACTTTTACGCAGCACGCCGGACAGACCCCTATGAAGTGTGGCTCGTGGGTGTCGATCCTGGCCATTGCCGCACCTTTGGGAGTCCTTGACATATCCCGCTTTGAAGCAGTTGTCAAGCGTCATCTACAAGCAAAGGGCCATCTCTTGGCCTATCACACGCAACAAGTACACGACGAGGACACTTACAAGGCGGTCGCAGAGTTCAGCGATGCGTCAGAAGCCTTGTCTGCGGTCGTCTCGCTCGACAACAGAATCATCGAGGTATCTAGAAGGCTCTTCCTCTCGGCACCTGCACCAGACGCTAATTTGACTGCAAGGGAGCACACATCACTCTGTCTTCCATTGACACTGGCGATGAATTTCAGACAAAACCCGAGGAGCATGGTGGCTCCGTCGAAGCTCCTGGTCCCCTTCTTCCTAGCCAGGACCTGACAAACGCCTTCCAGGCTTTGGCTATGTCTAAGAACCCGACGCAGATAGGTATGTCGCCACATGGGACAAGTATGATGGGACCAGGCTCCACGTACCCTCCTTTCGGAATCCAGGTCCCCCCATTTGCGATGTGGCCGATCCTGTGCCAGCCGCAGTTCCAACCGGGAATGGGATATCTCCTCGATGGTGGTTCTCGCTTGTCATTGCCGCCAGCTACGTCGAGTCCGGCTGGATACCAGTTTGTTAGTCCGCTCTTCTCGCCTCAAGCACGAGGTCTGTCTACGGCTGGATCGATGTCATGCAGCCCAAAACCCGAGCCTCGAAGACAGAACGCCTCCCGTGTTAACAGGTCCCCGTACTACAACGTTACAAGCCATCACAACCATGTCGACGTCAATCGCATCCGCGAGGGAACGGACGTCCGCACAACTGTACGTAGACCAAATGGATCCGACTTTCAAAGCTGACTGTGTCCAGATCATGCTTCGTAATATTCCCAACAAGGTTGATCAAGCCATGCTCAAGCGGATCGTAGACGAGTCCAGCTGGGGAAAGTACGATTTCATGTATCTGAGGATCGACTTTGCGAATGACTGCAAGTACGTTCCCCCTCTCATCCCTTCTCGCTTTTTAAAGACTAACCGCAAGATTAACACAGCGTCGGATATGCGTTCATCAACTTCGTAGACGTGAGTGTTTCTTTGACCTTGTGGAAAGGCCGAGTGCTAACAAATCATCCAGCCGCTGGACATCATCGATGTCAGTGAATACCCCACAGCCCAGCGGTGCAGTGCTGATATAGCCACAGTTCGTCAACACAAGGGGCAACCAGAGATGGAACTGTTTCAAAAGCGACAAGGTCGCTGAGATCTCCTACGCCAGTGAGTCATCCAGACTCTGGGTTGCAATGTCGAACCCAGCCGCTAATCAGACACGTGAAGCCATCCAAGGCAAGGATTGCTTGGTTCAAAAATTCAGAAACAGCTCTGTCATGCTCGAAGCAGCACACTATCGTCCCAAGGTACGGCTCTGCATTCTGCTGAGATGGAAAGTTCCGCTCATTATCACGCAGCTGTTTTACACATCCAACGGTCCCATCCCGGAGCTTGCTGGAGAGGAAGAACCCTTTCCCCAGCCAGACAACCAGTCCAAGATGAAGCGAAGTTGCGAGAATGCAGAGCACGTCGGTAAGACAGACAAGGATTTTGCATTGCTATAGATACTCACGCGAGACTCAGGTCTTTTCACGCCCAACGCTGGCCAGCATTTCCGAGACGAGCAACGCCGTAGACGCTCGCAGTACGACCGAGGAACAAGGCTGGCCGCCCTCGAGGAACACGACTTCGAGACCAATATGCAGTCATACATGTATCACCAACAGTGAGCGAAAAAGGATCTTTGGACGACGCTTGTCATACTGTCTGGGAGATTAGCATGAAACTGGGTTGTTCGAACGCGTGGGCCCACAGCTTTGTTTGCTATATTTATGGGAGCTTTCTGGAGGCGTCAACCATGTGTAATCATTAATAACTAGCTAGAGCCCGCAGACATATCATGGCTGTCTACTCTGATACTCTCATCCCTAGACCAACTGAGGACCCGATACTTATTTCTTTGCAGTCCAACTGACTGCACTGTTTTTCGGCTTCCACTACCAGAGCACAGTGCTGTTTAAGGCGGGTACTCCGGCAGAGCAGGAAGTGGCTTGCGTGTTGCCAGCGAACCAACTCCACGGCTGGATGGCAGGAACCTTAGATCCGGCACTGCGATTGGGGGCGTCTCCAGAGACGAGATTGCCGGTGGGCAATGTTCTGTAACCTGGGTGGGAGAGTCTTGGGCCGTCAAGGGTTCATCTGTAAAAAATCCTCCCTCCTCTGTGGAAAGAGTACTGTGGCTGGAAGAAGAGCACTGGTAACCAATGTCTGGCTCATTTCCGAGATACTGTACGTCTCGGATATGATCTGACCCCGAGATCTGAACTGGGCCGGACACAGCCTCATCATCGATGTAGGAACCGTGTGCGATGTCTGATGTTGGCGTGAGTAGCTGACGGTGCTCATTCGGCGCTTCTATTAGAGATGGGCCAGTATCGAAGTGACCGCCGTCGCTGCATTCAACAGGCCGCCCAAACTTGTCGTACCGAGGGGTGAAAGAGCTATCGACATTGCGATCAGTTGGTAGGCCTGGTAGGGGGTGGTTCAGGCTTGGGGATCGATAGGCATCAAAAGACCCAGTCAAGATGGGTTGCGCCATGGCTCTCGAGAAAATGACTAATACAAGGCAAGAAAGTAGGAGAATGGCCTGTACAATTGCCATTCGCTTCTGGAACACCACCTCGTCGGCAAGAATATTGAGTCGTGAGCTCAGCGCCACGGTTTCTCTCTGTGATTGCTCCCGCTGACTTTCCAGTGCAATGACCGTCGACTGCCAAATCTGGTCGTATTGCTGGCGTACTGTCCGCAGCTCTGAGAGGACAGTATGGTTTAGACTGTCCAAGAAAGAATCAATTCTGGACAACTGTTTTCTTTCAGTCAAATATTGGGTCGCCTGCAGCGAACGTGATTGATCTTCAATGTACTTGAGTGATAAAGTCACATTGGCTTCCAGTAATTGCAACCGCTTACTGACAGCCTTGAAAAAACTCTCCTGCACAGTAGGAGAAGCAGGGGCTGCTGTTGAGTTGTTCTTGGATCGAGACTGAGCATTGGTCTGCGATGTTGCTTTGGTCGGAGAAGAGCTGGCATTCATATCCTCAGTCCCTGCTCCTGCTGGGCGGGGGTCCGGCGGAGTATTGATTTGGTGAGAAGTTGCGGAGGCCGAGGCTGCTGTCGATTCGGGGCTAAGCTCTGGTTGATTGCTGCCGATGATTGTGGCGGCAGGCGGTTTGTTTTCTCCCATGTGCCCATTGGGGATTCCGGATGCCGACTTCTTCTGAGCGTTGGGCCCTTTGTCGGCAATATTGGCTTCTGTCAATGGTGACGTCGCTATCATTCCCGCGACGGGACCCTTTGTAAATTTCGGGCAAGTAAAATTATCCCAAACAGATGATCTAAATAGTTGGAGTGGCTGGAAAGGATCCATTGAGTAGTCAAGATCGCAAGCTGTTATGGTCTCGCCCGAATGGCCTGTTGGAGAGTGAGATGTGCTATCCCACGCTGCCAAGTCTGCGGCCGCATCAGAGCTACCCACAGAGCCGGAAATGCCCTCTGGCGATTCATCAGCTACATCCTCTTCGTCGGCGGGTGTCTCGGTGTCCTTCCAGGACTCCAACATTCGAGTGCCATGGACTCGTAGTAAAGACACCGGGCAGTAGTACTCGTTCCCATAGTGGCTCAAGAACTCAACGCGGACATACTTTGCCCAGATCAGAGGGTTGGGTACAAGGAAAGGCTGTATATCTCGAGAGTTCTTTGCCTCAAATGTGCCAAGGTCCTTCCACTTGTCGACCTTAACAGGATATCTGTCGCTGACACTGACTCGAAACTGCCTGATCATGCTCGAGAAGAATTCAAAGTTGGCGAGAACCACAGTGTCAACCAAAATGTCATCGCTCAGCTCCACGATAACGAATTTGTTTTCCGCCGAACACTCTAAAAGCATATAGGAATCCTTGTTTTCGACCAAGATGGCTTTCGCATTCTTCGCCCCCTTGTTTGTCTTCAGAACTGTGGCGCCAGCATCAAATGACGAGTACGAGAATCGTTCTTTGCAAGTCTTCCCAGCATCCTTGCTTCGATAGTATTGGGTCCTGCCATCGTCGTAGAGCACCGGTTCTTGGAGGTCTGATGCTCCCGGCTCAGTTGGTAATGCTTGCGGCGCCGATGCAATGTTGCTGATTTTCTCCGAGACAACGTCGAAATTAAGATCGATCTCGCCATCGTCACCCAGACTGTCCAGCCCCGAGGTCTTCGCTGCTCCATCATGATCTTCACCTCGATCATATGTCCTGCGACTTTTCAACTCGGATGGATCCTGCCCGGCCTTGCGAAGCATCATCTCTTTCCAGTCTTCGAATGACATGAAGGGCCGTGGGCTTGGTTCCTCGTCGCTACTTATGTCCGTGGGCGGGGGCATCGAGGTTCCGCTCAACGAAGACTTGGCGGCGGCATCTGTCGTAGTTGTCGCATGTTCGGCGCTGAGCTCGGCTGTTCGATTACCCGCGGCGGCATCATAACCAGGCCCTATTCCGTCTGTTGCGGCTTTCTCTCCAGGCCAGCTGGTTTTCAGACACTGCTGTGGGAGGGTGTGTGTGATGTAGTTAATCGTCTTAAATTCGCAAACGCCCACACATGAGTCCGCGGGGTGAGTACTGGATGCGGTCGACCGTTGAGCTGACGATTGAACGCAAAGATATAGGATAATTGCGGCGACGGCGGGTAATCGCCTATGCAGCAAGTCCGGGCCGTAAAGCCGCATCTTGTCGCCGAGGCTTTGGCGACAATAGAGCAGGCAATGACGGTTTGATCGGGTCGTTCATGATACGACAGGCAGCGCGATTATAGCTACAACCATTGACCGGTTTGTAAACCGATACTTGGTAATGCTGTGTCTGTGAGTGTGTAAATAGTACCTTTAGACTACTACCCTAAGGGGGTAGTACCCTATACTAACTACTTAGCCTAATCTAAATATAGGTAATACTTATTAAGCTACTATTAAATTTATTATTTTGTTATAAATATTTTAAAGATTAAACTATTTTATAGATTAAGTTAAGGCCTCTAGCTGTTCACTATGATTTTTACCTGCTTAGAGCGATAGACCTCCTAACTCCACGCCTACACAGCCTTTAGTCACATAATCATAAACAACTTCATAATCTTTAACTTCACTTTAGTAATAATATAATTTATAATTACTTAATTACTTAATTACTATAGACTACTAAACTATTAACTTATTCTCTCTCTTATATATTACTTATACTACAGGCCGCTAGCCTTGTATTGTGAAATTTGACTGGTATTAACTGCGAAAGCTAAACTAGTCCCCTCGCCCTCTGCTAACGACCTTCAGGTCACGTGACTATAGGTAGTTCAGACTTATACATTATCTTCGCCTCCACGCTCCTCTATCAGACTTCAAACACTACAACAAGCTAAGTTAACCGTCTTCCTCTAGCCGCCTCTATCTCTATTAGTCTCCTCTATCTCTTAAGGCTCCTCTAAGCCACACCTACCCTTCACGCTATATTCAATCTACGCCTATCTTCTATTATCTCCTCTACCGTTCAGACGTCTACGCTATAAGCTCCACTAGGTATAACAGCCCTAAGGCCTCTATACTATCGCGCTATATAACGTCTTCTACCCTACTACGTAGTCTTAATATAAGAAGAGCTCTACTACTATTAGCTATACTCTTACTATTAGATTTACCCTTCTTAACTTACTAACCTCTTAAGCTACTTTAGCTATCTTAAAGAAGCTTATAAAGTATTTATAAGTATTAAGATTATTATTAGTAACTTTAACTATATCTATATTAATCTTAAAGCTATATAACTACTATAAATTATTTTTATTAGTTATAGCTTTAAATAAATATAGCTAAGTAAATTTAAGAAAAGTTATTTTATTAGTATAAGTAAGTAAGCTATAATTAGAGCTTTTAATATCCTTAACGTTAGTTTTATAGATTAAGTTGTTTAGTTTAGCTTTACTTAGCTTATACTTATATTTAAAGAGGGGGAAGGATATTATAGTTATTATATATATAGGAGGATATAAGGAATAAACTTAAAGTTTTATTTAAATAGTTAAGTTCTTATACTATAGCTATAAGAACCTTTTTAGCTATATAAAGAGTTATACTATTAAGTTTACACCCTTAAGTATAAGTTTAAGGTATTACTAAGCTCTAGCTAATAATAGTATTATAAATAACGCTCTTACTAGTATATTTTACTACTCTACTACCTACTTACTTACCTACCTACCCTCTTATACTAAAGATAAGTTAAGCTAAGTATTAATAACTAGTTATACTAAGATTTATTTATTTACTTTGTTAAGATTAGGTATAGGTTAAAGTGCTGCTATTAGGTTTTAGTATTATGAAAAAAAAGTATAGAGTAAACTGCAATACCTACTTATATAGGTTAACTAGACTGCTAATATTACTTATACTACTATTAAATACTATCTCTATTACTACTTTACTATTTACTATTTTTCTTATTTAATTAAGCTAGCTAACGCCTTTAGTATACTTTATATTATCTATAAATAAAGTAGTATATTAAGTTAATAAGCTTAGTAGTAGCTATATTATTATTAGTAATACTCTCTCTATTTAGTATAAAGCATACTTACTAATATTTCCCTATTAAGCTTATGCTAAGGCTTAAGCTATATCTACCTTAGTATTATAGAAAGTTTATATAAAAAAAAGCTACTTCTTAAGATAGCTAGAGATATATATAGTTTCTATATTAAAGCTATTAAGTTTTATTATTATTATAATTATTTAGTAAATAGGGTTCTTTTAAAAGGTATTACTAGGCCTCTAGCTGTTCACTATGATTTTTACCTACTTAGAGCAATAGACCTCCTAACTCTACGCCTCCTAATAATATATATAACCTTTAGTTGTATAATCCCTAATAACCTCCTAAGTCTCTAACTACCTCTCCTAACCTCAGCTACACTTATATATATATATATAACTTTACTATCTTTTACTTTACTTTAGTAATAATATAGTTTATAATTACTTAATTACTTAATTACTTAATTACTAACTATTAAACTATTAACCTATCCTCTCTCTTATATATCACTTATACTACTAATACTATCTCTATTACTACTTTACTATTTACTATTAGTAGCTATACTATTATTAGTAACGCTCTCTCTATTAGTTAGTATTAAGTAAACTTACTAATCCCTATTAGGCTTATACTTAAACTTAAACTATATCTACTTTAGTATTATAGAGGATTTATATAAAGAAAGGTTACTCCTTAGGATAGCTAAAGATATATATAGCTTCTACTTTAAAACTATTAAGAGTATTTATTACTTTAGTTATAGTATAGAGAGGGTTTTTATTAGAAATATTCTTAAGAACTTTATTTAATACTATTATAATAAAGTACTCCTAATTAGAGTTAGAGTACTTACTAAAGTTAAAAGCTTTATTTAGTATATAGATATTATTTTATATAGTGATATCTTTAGCTATCTTCTTAAAGAAAAGCATATTTAATATAAAGTTAATATTCTTATATTCCTTATATAATATAGATATTATGAAGATATTTTAGGATTTATTATAAGTTAGTAAGGAAGAGGAAGAGGGAAGGGTATAAAGCTTTATATATAGTAGTAGAGCTTTTTATACTTCTAGCTATAAGAACCTCTTATAACGACCTCTTTAGTTAAGAAGTTATCTCTATTTAATAGTATTACTAAGTTATAAGAGCCTTAGTAACCTATTTAGTCCTAATATAATTAGCTTTACTATATATAGTACTACTAGCCTTATACTACGTAGCTAGTGCTATTACTGTTCTACTAGTTTATTTAGCTAGGGTATACGTTTAACTTTATATAAAGGTTTACCTACTAGTAGAAATATATAGAGTTTCTATGTTATTTTCCTTTATTAGTAGAGGGTATAGGTTAAAGTACCTATATAGTGTTTCTAGAATTATGCCTACATATAGGGTAAATTTTGCTATAGTCTTTTTATAGGGGGGCTGCGTTATAACTATAAACTTAATAAAATATAAAAGTAGTTATATTATATATATATAAATAGAAGTATAAAAAAAGAAAAGAGAGACTTATTTACTTTATAAAATATTCTAATAGTAATAAAGAAGTAAAATTAAAGTTCTAATAAACTAAGTTTATAACTACTAAGAGCTAGTAGTTAGAAGAGGCTAAAGGGGATATAAAAAAGTATATATTATTTATTTAGAAGTTACTCTCTTAAACGTCTTTAAATTATAAGCTTATAAAGCTTATACTAGTTATATAACTTACTCCTTTGGTAAAGCTTACTAAGGGGGCTATATAAGGTAGAAGATATATTAAAAAATAAACTATTATGAATATCTATATACTAAATAAAGCCTTTAGCTTTAGTAAGTATTTTAACTCTAATTAAGAGGACTTTATCATAGTAATATTAGATAGAGAGCTATTAAGAATACCTCTAAATTTAAGGACCTTCTCTATACTATAATTAAGGTAATAAATACTTCTAATAGCTTTAAGGTAAAGGCTATATATATCTCTAAGGTTAGGAAACTAGTCACTTAGTATTTAGTTAGACTAGTTACTAGTTAGACTTAAGTTACCTAATTTAGCTAACTTAACTTAACTAGCTTAGTCTTAGTTACTATATTAACTTAACTAAACTAAGACTAGTTGACTAGCTAGTCGACTAGTTTGACTAGTTAAATTTATATAAATTAAGTAAAATATTATATTTATATAATAATTATTAATTAATGAAAATAATAATTATTAATTAATTAGAATAACAATTATTAATTAATTAGAATAATAATTATTAATTAATTAGAATAATAAGTATTAATTACTTATACTTATTATTATTATTTAATTAATTAGAATAATAAGTATTAATTACTTATACTTATTATTATTATTTAATTATATTAAATATTTATTAATAATAGAAAATTTATATTATATTAACTAAGTATAGTGAATATTAAGTTATTATAGAAAAATAATATTATATTAAGTAACTATAAAAAGTAGTATTTATATATACTAACTATATATTAGCAGTTTAGTTAACCTATATAAGTAGGTATTACATTTTACTCTATACTTTTTTTTATAGTACTAAAACCTAATAGTAGTATTTTAACTTATACTTAATCTTAATAAAGTAAATAAATAAATCTTAGTATAACTAGTTATTAACGCTTAGCTTAACTTATCTCTAGTAGAAGAGGGTAGGTAGGTAAGTAAGTAGGTAGTAGAGTAGCAAAACGTACTAGTGAGAGCGTTATTTATAATATTATAAGAATGTTATTTATAACGTTATAAAGGTGTTATCTATAATATAGAACGCTAATAGCACTTATAGTAGCTAGAGCTTAATAATAGCTTAAACTTATACTTAAGAGTATAAACTTAATAATATAACTCTTTATATAGCTAAAAGGGTTCTTATAGCTATAATATAATAACTTGACTATTTAAATAAAGCTTTAAGCTTATTCCTTAGTCAAAGTGCCTATATAGTGTTTCCAGAATTATGCCCACATATAGGGTGAATTTTGTCGTAGTCTTTTTGCGGGGGGGCTGCGTCGTAAGTATAAACTTAAGCTTATTCCTTATATCCTCCTATATATATAATAACTATAATAACTTTCCTATTTTTCTTACTTATTATAACTTTATATAAACTAAGTAAAGCTATACTAAACAACTTAATTTATAAAACTAATATTAATAAAGTTAAGGGTTTTAAGTTTAATAACTTTCTTTTTACTAATAAAAAAACCCTCTTTAAATTTAGTTAGAAGTATCTACTTAAAATAGCTAATAAAAGCGATATAATAAAGTTATATAGTTTTAAGATTAATATAAAGATAGTTAAAGCTATTAATAATAATCTTAATACCTATAATTACTTTATAAGCTTCTATAAGATAGTTAAAGTAGCTTGAGTAGTTAGTAAGTTAAGAAGGGTAAATCTAATTTTAAGAGTATAGCTAATAGTAGTAAGGCTCTTTATTAAGACTATATAGTAGGGTAGAAGATATTATCTAAATAGTGTGATAATATAGAGGCTTTAAAGCTCTTACGCCTAGTATAGCTTATAGCGTAGATATCTAAACGGTAGAGGAGAGGAAGATAGGCGTAGATCAAATATAGCGTGAGAGATAGAGGAGATTAATAGAGATAGAGGCAGCTAGAGGAAGACAGCTAAAGCTTGTTATGATATTTAAAGTCTTAAGTTTATAGTTACGACGCAGCCCCCCCGCAAAAAGACTACAGTAAAATTCACCCTATACGCAGGTATAATTCTAGAAACACTATATAGGCACTTTAACCTATGCCCTCTACTAATTAAGGAAAATAGTATAGAAACCCTATATGTTCTTGTTAGTAAGTAAACCCTCGCATAAAGTTAAACGCATGCCCTAGCTGAATAGACTAGTAGAACAGCAACAGCGCTAGCCGCGCAGCGCAGGGCTAGCGGCGCTATATATAGTGGGGCTGATCATATTAGGGCTAAATAGGTTACTAAGGCTCTCATAGCCTAGTAACGCTACTAAATAGAGATGACTCCTTAACTAAAGAGGTTGTCGTAAGAGGTTCTTATAGCTAGAAGCATAAAAAGCTCTACTGCTGCGCGTAGGGCCTTATACCCTTCCCTCTTCCTCTTCCTCACCCTTAAACCTATATTAATAACCTATCCTTATCTACAACCTATAATAAATCCTAAAGTATCTTCATAATATCTATACTATATAAGGAATATAAGAATACTAACTTTACGCTAAATATACCCTTCTTTAAGAAGATAGCTAAAGATATTACTACGTAAAATAATATCTATATACTAAATAAAGCTTTTAACTTTAATAAGTACTTTAACTCTAATTAGGAACGCTTTATTATAGTAGTATTAAATAGAGCTCTTAAGAATACCTCTAAAAAGGACCCTCTCTATATTATAATTAAGGTAATAAATACCCCTAATAACCTTAAAGTAGAGGCTATATATATCTCTAGCTATCCTAAGGAGTAGCTCTTCTTTATATAAACCCTCTATAATACTAAAGTAGACGTAGCTTAAGCCTAAGTATAAGCTTAGTAGGGATTAGTAAGTACGCCTTATGCTAACTAATAGAGAGAGCGTTGCTGATAATAGTATAGCTGTAAAGGCGTTAGCTAACCTAATTAAATAAGAAGATAATAATAGTAACGACTTAATAGCAGATAGCGAAGTAGTGATAGAGATAGTGTTAGCGGCGTAGGTGATGCGTGAGAGAGAGGATAGGTTAATAGTTTAGTAGTTAGTAATTAAGTAATTAAGTAATTATAAACTATATTATTACTAAAGTAAAGTTAAAGATAGTGAAGTTATATATATATATAAGTGCGGCTGAGGTTAGGAGAGGGATGTAGTTAGAGATTATGATTATATAACTGAAGGCTATATGTATTATCAGGAGGCGTGGAGTCAGGAGGTCTATCGCTCTAAGCAGGTAAAAATCATAGTGAACGGCTAGAGGCAAGTTATAAAGCTTAGAGAATTTAATAAGTAGTTATTTATTAAGCTTACTATACGCCTTAGTATCTCCCTTAAGTATAGCTAATCCTACTTACCTAGACGCCTATCTAACCGTTCTAATATACTAATACTTTCTAGAAATATAACTAACACTATAATTACTACCTTAACCTACTACTTTTAATTAGTTAAAGATAATAACTACTACCTCTATAGGGGAATACCTATTTTAATTATATCTAGTAAGACTTCTTCTATAGCCCTACTTAAGTTTACTAAAGTCCCTATCTTCACTAATATTTAAGATAGATATAATAGTAAGAACCTTACGTTTAACTTTTAGCTATATTACGTTAGAACGCACTTTAAAGCTATAAGTAACTACTTTAATAATAAGAAGCTAAACTATATTACCTCCTATATTAGTAGTAATACTACTAATTTAGTATTACTACTACTTACTTATATTAATAAGATCTAGAGTGTTAAAGCTTTAATCTAATAGCTATAGAATAACTATATTAGCGTTATATATATTAAAGATACTTACTATAACCTTAATAAGATTACTATCTTATATAGTAATATCTAGGCGTAATATAACGTTTTTATTTAGAAAACCTATAAAGCTAAGGTTTATAAAAACTACTAGTATTATATATTCTATAATAAGTTACTACTATAAATCTAAAATATTATTATTAACTAGTATTTAGTTAAAAAGTAGTATAACTTCTACTAATACTTAGATTATATTGCTAAAGTTACTAATATTATAAATACTAACTATAAGAAGAATAAAGGCTACTTTAGTACTACTTATACTACTTTTAGTACTAGATTACACCTTACTACTACTACTAGCTTTAGTTTTAGCTTTAGTACTAGAGGAATATATATTAATACTAATAAGACTAGGAACTATATAGATATTAAGCTATATAAGACCTTAAAGGCTTTTAGTGTTCACTATAGCTATAGTAAGCTATATAAGACCTTAAAGGCTTCTAGTGTTTACTATAGCTATAGTAAGCTAGGATATTACTCTAGAGAGTGCTTTATAAAGAAAGCTACTATAAACGTTATAAAACTTAAAGAACCTACTAAAAGCTATTATAATAACTTAGAAGACTAGAACCTTTAGTTAAAGTAGACTCCTAGCTAGGGGAGAATAATAGTATATAAGATATATACTTTACGCTTTTATCTATTAACTTATAATACTTAATAAGTAGATAGCCTCTTAAAATAGAACTTATTATAGTATATAATAGATATAGTATTCTTATATATATATTACTTAATACTAGAGTAAATAGTTATAGATTTATATACTTATACTTATAAACGTTACTAAGGGACTTTTACTAAGCCTCTTAGTATATATTAGAATAACCTATCTCTATATTTAGATTTAATAGTAAATAATTAGATACTATAAATATAGTATAGACTATTAATTTATATATTAACTATAAGGTACTTTTAAAAATACCCCTTCTATAGCTTAATATTAGACGATATAACTTAATACTTAGTTATAAATAGTTTAAGTACTATAATATATCCTTAAATATATACTACTAGCGCCTTAACTAGCTAGAAAATATACCTCTACTTAAGGATTTTCTATTAACTATTATTTAGTAGGTAGAGGATCTACTTATGTTTAATAAAATAGATCTAGAATATTAGCTTAATATAGAACGTTATTAGAAAACTTTTAAAATAAACGTTATAGCTTATAATAAGAAGATAGTATCCTAGCTAGTTAAAATACTTAAATAGCCTAAACTACTATCTTATATATAATATAAGGATACTACTAAATCTATAGATAAGATAGAGTACACCCTATAGAGTAAAACTATCTAATATAAAGAAAAACGCCTACTATAGCTATAAGACCTAATACTATTTAAAGCTATACCTATTAAGCTAATACTAAGTCTAATTATTAATATATTATCCTTTAAACGATAGATAGGATATAAAGCTATAGAAGTTAGCGTTATATTACTATATAAACTTAATAAGCTAATTAATAGTAAGAAAGCTAAGAAACATACTATAGAAGACTTATTATATAATAATATAGAAGAAACTTAGCACTTAATTAGAGAGAAACTACTACTAGAACTATAACTATAAGTAGACATCTTTAGTAAAGCTATTAGTAATAAACTAATATTATACTAGCTATATAACTATAAGATTAAGCTTATAGAAAGTAGCTAGGATAGGTTATAGTATTTACTACTCTATAAATAATCGCTAGAAGAACTAGAAGTAACCTAGGAGTACTTAAAAGATAACTTAGATAAGGGATTTATTACTATAAATAATACCTCTTAAACCTCACCTACTCTATTTATTTATAAATATAATAGTAGCTTATAGTTCTATATTAACTACTACTAACTAAACGCTAAAACTAAGAAAAATTAGTACTTATTGCTACTAATAGAGAATATATTTATACGCCTATATAAAGCTAAAATTTATACTAAGCTTAATATTAAATAAACCTTTTATAGGATCTATATCGCTAAAAGCTATAAAGACCTTATAACGTTTAAGACCTAACTTAGTATATATAAATACTTAGTATTACCCTTTAAGCTTTATAATAGACCTTTAATATACTAATAATATATAAATAAGGTTCTAATAAAATATTTTAATAACTTTTATATAGTATATATAGATAATATCTTAATTTATTTAGATAACTTAGTAGAGTACTATAAATATATTCCTAAAGTACTAAACTAGCTATATAAAGTAGGATTATAAGTTAATATTAAGAAGTATAAGTTTAATATTACCTAGATAAAATACTTAGACTTTATTATATCTATAGAATGTTTATAGCCTAACTTAGAAAAAGTAGAAGTTATTAGAACGTAGTAACTACTTAAAAACGTTAAAGATGTATAATTATTCCTTAAGTTTTATAACTTCTATAGATATTTCGTTAGAGATTATAGTGAAATAACTTAACTATTAAACTAGTTTATAGTTAAAAGCGTTAAATATAAATAGACTAGTAACTATAAAGAGGGTTTTAAGAGCCTAAAGGCTACCTTATTTTTAGCCTTTATTTTACGATATCAGAACTTAGACCTACTTATATATATAGAAATAGATACCTCTATTTCTATTTATACTAATACCTTATTATAGTAGTAACTTAATAATAACCTTTAGTATTTTATAACTTTCTTCTCTAAAACTATAAACTTTATAAAAATAAACTATTTAATTTATAACTATAAGATACTTATGATTATCTTAGTACTAAAAGAATAGTATATAGAACTAACGTTAATATTATAGTATTTTAATATAATTATAAACTATTAAGCCTTTTCATTTTTTATAACTAAATAGCTCCTAAATATAAAATAAACTAGATAGATAGGCTTATTATCTAATTATAATTTTACTATCTAATACTAACTAAGCTAAGAAAATATACTAGTAGATATATTATTATAGAAAGTAGAGGACCTATATACTTAAAAAGATATTAAAGATATTAGTAAGACTTAAGTTATACTAAAGCCCTCTATATTATCCCTAGAGGTCTTAGAAGAACTATAATAGATACTAATTACTATATTAACTACTTTAAAACTTATAGTTAATACTTTTAAGTTTATAAATAAACTATAAAGCTAGCTACTAGTTAAATATATCCTATAGCTAAACAAGGACCTAGAAATACTATCCTTTAAAACTTACTATATTTTAATTAGTAAAGACTTAAAGTATTAGATAATTAAAGAGGGGGAAGGGCTACTACTAATAGATAGCTATATAGTAGTACTATTAGAGGAAAATCTCTATATATATATTATATAAGAAGTTTATAAGTAGTAGTCCTTAGTATACTTAAGCTATAATAAAACCACTAAGATTATTAAAAGTTAATACTACTAATAAGGTTTAACTAGAGATATTAAGTAGTATATTTATAACTATTATACTTACTATAAGGCCTAGAAGCTAAGAGATATAACTTTAAGAGAACTAAGACTACTATTAATCCCTATATAGCTTTAGTAATTTATTATAATAGATTTTATAGCTTTACTAAAGGATTATTATAGTTTTAATACTATTTAGGTTATAATTTACTATCTTTCTAAATATTTAGTTTTAGTTCTTTACTATAAGATAGTTACTATAAAGGATATAGCTTAGATGTTTTTCTACTATATATTCTTATACTTTAGTTTCCTTAATGAGATTATATTAGACTAAGGAGCTTAGTTTATCTTAGGTTTCTAGAATAAACTTTATAAGATTACTAATATATAGATTAGCCTCTCTACAGTAAGTTACTTATAAACTAATAAGTAAATAGAGGTTATAAACTAATACTTTTAGTAATACTTATAGGTCTTAGTTAATAAGTATATAGATAACTAGAGCAATCTATTGCTTATAGCTAACTTTATATAAGCTTATCTCTTTAGTAAAGCTATAAGTTTATTACTATTTAAGATTAAATAAAACTAAAAACTAAGAATAAATTATAACTAGAATAAGTATATAATAAAATTTAATAATACTTATAATAAACTTAACTATAAGGATACTTAAACTATAATTAGTTAAATATATAACGCTTAGCGTATTACTTTAAGGTAGATAGCTATTACTTAGCGCTAGTATATATATGTAGTAAACTAAAGCTACTATCTAAATAATTTTACTATAGGTAACTTAGTTTAGGTATTAACGAAGGGCTAGCGCTCCTTAACTTAGTTGAAACTATTAATACTTTAGGATAGACTATATAAGATTAAAGTAGTAAGCTTTAGGAGTACTTAAGTTAGAGATTTACTATTTAGCTACTAAGTATATAATATTTTTAACTTAAGCTAGCTATAAAAAGCTAGTAATAACCTACTATTAAAGTAGTATATTATATTATTACTACCTATTAAATATACTAATAGCTTTAAGTTTAAGGTTAATAAGGTTATATAATTATAAATTTACTAGTAGAAATTATAGTATTATATTAATTAGTTAGGCTATAATAAGAACCTTAAATAATATAATATGGAGGCTTTTAAGTATATTCTTACTATAATATAAGCTTTTTATAATATATACTTAGCTATAGAAAACTTACTAAAGAACCTATAGTTATAGCTAGATATTATTATAGTAGATAAAGAGCTTCTTATATAAGATAATAATAATATAGCTATAGAGGCTTAATATATATTAAAGAATAATAACGTTAGTAGTAATAATAGTATATA